>JARUHE010365839.1:0-17551 GCA_031471125.1 Archaeomysis grebnitzkii
TGGCTGAGCTTGGGAAGCTCTTTGGCAAAGCGATTGGGATCGATACGTAGGGTTTCAAAGATACTCGGTAGGTTTTGTGGAATAAAGCCACGCTTGTCGCTACGGTGAATTCGTCCGGTTCCAATAGATCAGAACACTTCCCTATTCGAGATTGCGGCCGGCTGGCGCTCCGGTGCGCTGTAGACGCTCACCGTCCCGCCCTTGGGGGTTTTGTGGAATCCGCCACGGCTGCGTTGACGATTTTGCGCAGCAGAAAAATTGATCGCTGCCATCGCAGGGGTTAGCTAACTGGCCGCAAACTCCTCTCTAAAAACGCCTTGCTTATCCGCCAAAGCCTGCCTGTACACGCGTTTACAAAACGCTTCTATATAATTCTTGCTTAAAGTTAGGCGCGGTGGATATGATGATGGAAACGTTTCCACTTGAGGTTTTCAGTTTGCGCCAGCAAGCCACGATCAAAGATGTAGCCTCCCTCGCGGGTTGTGGTGTGGCGAGCGTTAGTCGTGTTTTAAATCACACTGGCTCCGTCAGCAAAGGCATGCGGCAACGTGTACTCAAGGCAGTCGAACAGCTTGATTTTCAGTTCAGTGAGGTCGGTCGCTCTTTGCAAAGCAGCAGCACACGGACCATAGGCTGTGTGGTGCCATCGCTGGCAAACCCTGTTTATGCAGACGCGGTGCAAGGCGCGCAAGAGTCGTTCGGGAATGCGGGTTATCAGACGCTATTGGTGTGCACCAATTACAACGCTGAGATGGAAACCCAGGCGATCAAAACCTTGATTGCCAAACAAGTTGATGGATTTGTACTGACCGTTAGCGACGCCTCCAACAGTGAGGGTTTGGCGCTTATTCGTGATCGTGATATACCCCACTGTTTGTTGTTCAATACCCCAGCAAATCAGCAGCCGTCGTGGTCGGTAGACGATCATTCTGCGGCAATAAGGGTCGCGCAAGCTTTTGCTGAAAATCAACATTTGAATACCGGCTTTCTTGCGCTCAGATTTCATAGTTCCGATCGTTCTCGGCAGCGTTATGAAGGCTTTAAGCAAGGTTGTGCCGAGCGTGGCATGGCAGCGCCAGCATTGTTGGAAATCGACGAAAACTGTTCGCATCTGCGCGATTTACTCAGGGCCTTTCTGCAACAAAACCCCGCGATCACCGGCATCTTTGCTTCTAACGACTTTCTTGCGCTTGCAGCCATCCGCAGCGTAAGGGCGCTTGGACTCCGCGTGCCGGAAGATCTATCGATTATCGGCTTCGACGGCATCGAGATTGGCAAGATGGTGGAGCCGAGCTTGGCGACGATTGCCACGGATCCAAAGCTGATGGGAATCGGCGCGAGCCAAACCGTTTTGGCCGCAATCAGCAGTACGCCGCTGCCTGTCAAGCCCGATCCGGGGCAAACCTTCCGTTTTCGTGGCGGGCGAAGCCTCGCTTCTGTGTCGACTGAACGTCCTAGCGACATCGCGTTTTGAACCGGCGTGCCGTCAAATGACCAGCCCAAAACAACACCTCATTCCAACATTAAAGAGATCAACATGAAAACGAAACTTGCTGCTGCTTTATTGTCAATTGCGTTTGCCGCACCGGTGCTGGCCGAAGACGCGGTGTGTTACAACTGTCCGCCACAATGGGCCGATTGGGCGTCGATGCTCAAAGCCATCGACCAAGAAATCGATATCCAGATGCCGCATGACAATAAAAATTCTGGACAGACCTTGAGTCAGCTTTTAGCCGAAAAAGACAGTCCGATCGCAGATGTGGCGTACTACGGTGTGACCACCGGTATTAAAGCCGGGGATAAAGGTGTAGCAACCGCATACAAACCGGTCGGTTTTGACGATATTGCCGATGGTCTGAAAGACCCAGACGGTAAATGGTTTGCGATTCATTACGGTACATTGGGGTTTTTCGTCAATGTTGATGCGTTGGCCGGCGCGCCGGTGCCGCAGTGTTTTGCGGATCTGAATAAACCGCAGTACCGTGGAATGGTCGGTTACCTTGATCCATCTTCGGCGTTTGTCGGTTATGCAGGGGCAGTGGCTGCGAATATCGCGTTTGGTGGTGATCTTGATAACTTTGACCCCGCCATCGAGTACTTCAATACGTTGGCGAAAAATGCGCCGATGGTACCGAAACAAACCTCTTACGCACGGGTTGTGTCGGGTGAGATCCCCATTCTTTTTGACTACGACTTCAACGCCTACCGTGGCAAGTACGAAGAAGAAGGTAATTTTGAGTTTGTCCTACCCTGCGAGGGAACAGTGCGCGTCCCTTATGTGATGAGCCTTGTTAACAACGGCCCGAATCCCGAACTGGGCAAGCGTGTCTTAGATTTCATTCTCTCCGACCAAGGCCAAGCGATCTGGACCAACGCCTATTTACAACCGTCACGTCCGGTTGAATTGCCGGCAGATGTGGCTGCAAAATTTCTACCTGCTAGTGACTACGAACGTGCGGTGGCTGTTGATTACGCAAAAATGGAAAAAGCCCAAGCAGCTTTCGGCGAACGTTACCTGTCTGAAGTGAAGTAGTCCATTCAATAAAAAGGAGAGGCCGGGCACTCGTCCGGCTCCAGTTGTTTAAATGAGCAATCGAAATTTTGTGCTGGCGTGCTTCGTGCCTCTTTTGGTTTTTTCAATCGCCTTTCTGGCACTACCGCTTGTGCGCCTATTTCTCGCCTCAGGCGAAGGGGATGCCGGCTGGGCGATCTATCTCGATATACTGCGCAAACCGCGCTACCTCAATACGCTGATGATGACCGTTTTGGTCTCGCTAGCCACCACTTTCGCAGCGCTAGCGGTCTCGACCACTGCAGGAATGTTTCTCTCTCGCAACCGGTTTCGCGGTCGTAGTGTGCTGTTATCCATCATGACGCTTCCGCTGGCTTTTCCGGGTGTGGTGATTGGTTTTCTAATTATTTTGCTCGGTGGACGGCAAGGCCTTATTAATCAAATTACCCCCGGTCATGTTGTTTTTGCCTACTCGATTGTCGGGCTGTTTTTGGGCTATCTATATTTTTCAATTCCGCGCGTACTCCTAACGGTTATGGCTGCAGCAGAGAAGCTCGATCCAACACTTGAGGAAGCCGCACGCACCTTGGGTGCTTCGCCTTATCGGGTGGTGGTCGATGTGATCATGCCCGGTTTGATGGCATCGCTAATCGCAGCGGGTGCCATCGCCTTTGCCACCGCGATGGGCGCGTTTGGGACGGCATTTACCCTGGCGACCAATGTCGATGTCTTGCCGATGCTGATCTACACCGAATTCACGTTGTCCGCCAATATCGCGATGGCCGCTGCGCTGTCTATGGTTCTGGGTTTGGTGACGTGGCTGTTGTTGCTTATCGCACGCAGTTTATCGGGTACCACCGTGGCGGCAGGAGGCTGATATGTTGCGTTCAAAAGCGAAAATATTACAACTAACTGTAACGCTAATGGCGTGTGCATTTTTGTTGGTGCCGACAATTATGTCGGTGATGGCGGGAGTCACCGTCAACTACTTCAGAGGAATCTCATCGGGGGTCACGCTTAAATGGGTCTATCAGGTCTGGGAGCTCTATGCGGATAGTATCTTTCTGTCACTGTGGATCGCTATTGCCTGTTTAGTTGTTACGCTGATTATCGGTTTGCCCGCGGCCTATGGCTTAGCGCGGCATCCGGGACGACTTTCGCGTATCTTCGAAGAGTTCATCTCTTTGCCACTGGCGGTGCCCGGTCTTGCGCTTGCATTGGCGTTGCTGCAACTGTACGGCTCCTTTAAGGGGTTTCGCGCGTCGTGGATATTCATCCTAGTGGGTCATGTGCTCTACACGCTGCCTTTTATGGTGCGTTCTATTTTGGCGGTGCTCGCGAGTATGGATCTCAAAACACTTGAAGAAGGTGCCGCCTCGCTCGGTGCCTCGCCGTGGCAACGGTTTCGCGATATCGTGGTGCCCAATGCTATGCCAGGTATTTTGGCTGGCGCATTGACAGTGGTGACACTCTCTATCGGTGAGTTCAATCTCACTTGGATGTTGCACACGCCTTACCTCAAGACGCTGCCAGTCGGTCTTGCTGATAGCTACGCTTCGATGCGTTTAGAAGTGGCATCTGCTTACACCCTTATCTTCTTCGTTATAGTCGTTCCGCTGCTGATGGCCATGCAGTGGGCCTCGACGCGTGCCCAAAGGATAACTCAATGACCCTCCGTCTCAACAACACTGCAAAGACCTTTGCCGATGGCACCCGCGCGCTATTGCCCACGCAGTTAAGCGTTGAAAAAGGGGAGATTCTCTCGCTTCTTGGGCCATCTGGATGCGGAAAAACCACCTTGTTGAGAATTATTGCAGGGCTGGAAACCGCCGATCCAGGCAGCGAGATTTGCTTCGATGATGATAATGTCACCGCCTTGCCGGTCGAACGCCGTAAGGTGGGTATGGTCTTCCAATCTTATGCTTTGTTTCCAAATATGTCGGTGCGGGCAAATATCGGCTACGGGCTAAAAATACAAAAAATTCCCAAGCCGCAGATCAATGCACGGGTGGATGAAGTTTTGCAAATGTGTCAGCTCGAGGCGTTTTCAAACCGCGCGATCACTGCACTATCAGGAGGCCAGCGACAACGCGTCGCATTGGCCCGCGCCATTGCGCCACGGCCGAGAATATTGTTATTGGATGAGCCGCTCTCCGCGCTTGATGCCGCGTTACGCGAGGTCTTACGTGACGAGCTGGCAATTTTGCTCCGCGCATTCGATATTACGGCGATTTTTGTCACCCACGATCAGAACGAAGCGATGGCCATCGCCGATCGAGTGGCGGTTATGTCGCGTGGTATTATCGTACAAAACGGCTCTCCGGAAGCGCTTTACCGCAATCCTCAATCTGCTTTTGTCGCGGGATTTGTCGGTAATGCCATGCGTCTGCATGGCAGTAGCTTTGGCGATACGCTCAGCCTCGCAGGCGGCACGCAGAAACTCCCGCGGGACGGCACCGGCCAACAAATCTATGTGCGTGCCGAAGATGTACAGCTTGATGCCAATGGCCTCTTACGCGGCAAAGTTGAAACCGTCACCTTTCTAGGCACACACTATCGAATCGGAATCCAAGGCATTATGCCCACTGCGCTGACTTCCATCTATACTGGGCAACATCCACCGAAAGTTGGTGAAATCGTTAAAATCACCATCAAAACCGAAGCACTTATGCTTCTGCCCGAAGGAATAATCTGAGTATGACCAAGATCATTCAAATTTCCGACCCGCATATTGTGCCAGCGGGCGAGGTCGCTTATGGGCAGGTTGAAACGACCGCTCCACTGATGGCGTGCGTAGACACGATTAACCGATTCTTAGTAGAGATAGGGCCGGTTGATCTAGCGATTGTCAGCGGCGATTTGACCGATTACGGCAGCATCGAAGAGTATCAACGCTTCCGCGATATTATGCAGCCACTGGCGATTCCGTACCGGGTGATTCCGGGTAACCATGACAACGTGGAGACCCTGCGCGCTAGCTTTGCTGATCAAGCCTGGATGCCACGCTCAGGCCCGATTAACTGGACCGCCGAGTTTGCCGACTCCGCTTTGATCGGGCTCGATACCAGCGTGCCGGGCAAGGCCCACGGGCAGCTGATTGATGAGTCGCTTGGTTATTTACGAGATCAATTAGCGGCTTTGAACGACAAGCCGGTAATCGTCGCCATCCACCACCCGCCGATTCTGACCGGTATCGAGAAAATGGATATCCAAAACCTGCGCGAAAGCGAGGCGTTGCGGGAGATTTTGTCAGCACACCGCGGCGAGCTAAAGCTGGTATGCGGCCATGTGCATCGCGATATCACCAGCACCTTTGGCGCAGTGGTCTGTCAAATCGCGCCAGCAACCGCGCATGCGGTCAGCATGGATTTGCGCGTTGGCGCGCCAAACTGCTTGACCAAAGAGCCGGGTGCATTTTTATTGCACGATATGCGCGACCCTATCATTTCCTACAACATCCCCATTGGTCGCTATGATGGCCCGCATTTGTTTTATCCCGACAAAATCTAGCTACTCGCAAATTGGCAACAGTTAGGGCTCGAAATACCACGCTCTGGCGCTGGTTTTAGTTCTGACCCACGCTCCTAAGATCCCGTTAATCCGCGATTGTTGCGATCGTTCGGTTTTTGAAAAAAAGCGAATTATTTGTAATCCTGCCACCAACGCTCAAGCTCCGCTGGGCTGCGAGCGCTAAAGACCGCGCCCAATATTGGTGTCGATAGCTCGACGCCGGCGGCGTTTGCGGCGAGCAAAACGCGATCCAAAGGTTCGTACCAAGGGTGGAATGCCAAATCGAAACTGGCGTTATGAATGGGCATCAACACCGAGGCTTGCAGGTCGATACTGGCTTGGACGGTTTGCTCGGGAAACATATGGATATTCGCCCAGTTAACATCGTAGGCGCCGGTCTCGAGCAGGGCTAAATCAAACGGCCCGTATCGATCACCGATAGCTTTAAACCCTGCGAAGTAGCCCGAATCACCGCTGAAATAAATCCGCTGATCAGCAAAAATCATCACCCAGGAGCCCCATAGGGTTTTATCGCCATCGCCAATTGCCCGACCAGAGAAATGTTGGCTAGGGGTAAAGGCAATCAAGCCGGTCTCGGTTTGTTGTTCTTGCCACCAATCAAAGCTTTTTACCTTTGCGCCATCAACGCCCCAACGAATAAGATCCCCCTCGACCCCTAAGGGTACGAAGAAGGCCTCGGTTTTGACGGCCAAGGCTTGGATCGTCGCTTTATCTAGGTGATCGTAGTGGTTATGTGAAATCAATACCCGCTTGATCGGCGGGAGCGCCTCGATATCGATCAGCGTCGGCGTGAAACGCTTTGGGCCTGCAAACGAGACTGGGGAAACGCGTTGCGAAAACACCGGATCGATTAACCAGTACTCACCGTAGACTTTGAGCAAAATCGATGAGTGTCCAAGCTTGACCAAGTGCACTGTGTCTGCGCTGAGCGCATCGAGTTGTTCGCGGCTGAGGTTTTTTTGCGGAAGCGGCACAGTCGGCATCTGATCGATCGCGCTTTCGCTAAACAGCCGACGTGCGGCTTCAGCCATATTTCCTTTGGGATAGCTTGCTGAATTTTTAAACACACCCTTAGCAAAGTGGCTCGACACCGCGGATAAATCATCAACCTGCGCACTGAAATATCGGTTCGCGGTATAGCCCGAGAGCAACATAATCATCACCGCAGTGACAAAGAATTTAAATATTTTGCGCAAGCGTAATTTCCTTTTTATAAATCAGTAGTGCTCGTGTTTCAGCGAATTTGACGATATTGCGAGGATCGGGGTAGAGAGAGCGTTTTTCAATGGTAGTAGTTTCGGCGAAAAACAAGCTGCTAAGATGTATTTAATTTGGCATGTCGAGAGTTTTTGACCGGGCGCTAGACCCAGAGCACCTTGACGGCCCCCAATTCACGGTGTTAATTTCAGCTGGACTCAATGGTTAATCAGGGCCTGGTTCGCAGTGCGGTTCCAATTGTTAATTTGCAGGAATACATGTTATTGGAAGCAAAGCCAGTAAGGACCGTAATCGTTCTCGGCGTCTGCGCGTACATGGGTTCTCCAACAGCTGATGTTTGTGATACCGCGTCGAAACCGGGCGATTTGGATAAATTCGAAGGCGAAACCATTACCATAGCCCGGTTCATGGAGGGCTTTATTGCTTTATCGGATCAAATGGTCACGCCGCCGCCGAGGTGCATCGGCGTCGAGTCCGGCAACGCAACCGATTCGATGGAATGCATAAAGCGGCGCACGACCTCCACGGAGAACGATGACCAATGGGTACCCAATGCGCTGGCCACTTAATCGTAGCGCTGTATATCGGTCCGGCCGAGGCCACGACTTCGTGTTCCCAATACGTCTGCAAAAACAGCTCGGTATCTTCAAAGATCAGCTCCATCTATTGAACGCATTGGCGGTTATTTCGATGATTGTGCCGGTGATTGTTTTTTTATCGATGCAACGATATTTTATTCGCGGCTTGCTTGCCGGTTTGGCTAAAGGAGGTTAAAAAATGGCTTTAACTACACTAAAATGGTGGGAAACTGCGGTTATTTATCAGATTTACCCACGCTCTTTTCAAGATTCTAATGCTGATGGAATCGGTGATTTACCGGGCATTACATCGAGGCTTGATTATATTGCCAAGCTCGGGGTGGATGCGATTTGGATTAGCCCATTTTTCAAGTCCCCACAAAAAGACTTTGGCTATGACGTTGCCGATTATTGTGACATCAATCCCGAATACGGCAGCCTTGCTGATTTTGATGCGCTGATCAAAAAAGCCCATAGTTTGTCGCTGCGGGTGATGATCGATATTGTGCCGGCGCATTGCTCCGATCAACACACATGGTTTGAGCAAAGTCGGCAATCGCGTGATAACCCCTATGCGGATTGGTTTCACTGGGTGGAACCAATGGACGATGGTTCGGCACCCACCAATTGGTTGTCGTTTTTCGGTGGCCGTGCCTGGAGCTGGGAGCCGCGCCGTCAACAGTACTATTTGCATAACTTCCTGCCTAGTCAGCCGAATCTAAACCACGCCAATCCAGCGGTGCGCGAGGCCTTATGCGAGGTGGCAAGATTTTGGTTTGATCGTGGAGTTGATGGCTTCCGTATGGATGCGGTGCATACGATCAACGCCGACACCGCGCCCTATGCGAATAACCAAGTGAATACAGATTTTGAACCCGGAGCGTTGCCGCATCAGCAACAACCATTTTTTCGTCAACGCCACGATAGCGCGCAGCTCAATCAACCGCCGATCCAGCAGTTTATCGAAGACTTCCGCCGCGTCGCTGACCAGTACCCAGAGCGCTTCTTGATGGGAGAGCTCCATGGTGATGACCCCATTAAAGCTAGCGAGAACTTCACCGCAGCGAACCGGCTTCACGCAACCTATAATTTCAATCTACTGGCTTGGGGTGGTCTTGATGTTGCAGGTTTAAAAGAAGCAATCAGCCTAGCGGTCGATGCATTTAATGACAGCGGACGATTGAGCTTTGCGTTTTCCAATCATGACGTCCCGCGCTCGGCGACGCGGCAGCTCGAGCCCTTAGCGCTAGATGTCGGGGATCAAGAAGCGATGCAACTGTTACTGCTGCAGCTCGAAACCTGCTTGATCGGTTCGAGCTGTATTTACCAAGGTGAAGAGCTCGCGCTTGATGATGTACGCGATATCCCTATCGCGCAAATGCAAGATCCATGGGGCATCGAATTCGCACCGGAGTTTTTAGGTCGTGACACCTGTCGCACGCCGATGGTTTGGCGAACCGCTTTGCCCCAAGGTGGCTTTTCCGAGGCGGCGCAGACCTGGTTGCCGGTGGCGGCGCAGCATTTACCGCGTGCGGCATTGGATCAAGCGGCGCGCGAAGATTCGGTGTATAGCCGCTTTGCGGCGTTTCTTCACTGGCGCAAAACCCAGCCCGCGCTGATCGCTGCCAACAAGATAAGCGCAATTTCCGGTTCGGCGCATACGATCGAATTTGACCGAATCTCGGCGCAACAAACGCTGCGCTGTCGCTTTGATTTTAAAACCCTTAGCAGCGTCTTTAAGGAGCTATAGGTAGCCGAAGTCGCGTTGCGAAGCGTTAATAATTTCTGCGGCAAAACTCGGGTCGTTAAGGATATTAATCGGCAAGTCAACCATGCTGCGATTGGCTACAGGCTTAGAAATCCTCGGCGCATCGAGGATGCGACGCTTGAGAACGGCTGCTTGTGGGTCGAGCCTGCGGCGCATACTAGCCCGTTGCGGGAACGTTTTAACCGCGAGGGCGATGTCACGACTATGCAGTCGCTAGATAGCACGCCTTGGCCAACAGCGCAGAGCAGAGTTCCATTGGAATTGAAGGCGGGCACCTTGGTGTGCTTTGATGGCAAGCTACCCCACTACTCCGCGGCAAATCGTTCGGCCAAATCACGGCAAGCTTATACCTTGCATGTTACCGATGGCATTTGTGAATATGCGGGGTCAAATTGGTTGCAAAGCGTCGATTTGCCCTCTGGACGCAACTATCCGCCGATTTTTGTTACTTAGACCCACCACGCGCCGCAAATCGGCTTAGTAGTTATTCGGAGCGCCCCGAAATGCGATTCAACTGCCCAGCGAAAAACCCCAATGCGTCACCGTCTTCACAGCGGTAGGCCAACACCTCTGCAAGCAAGATTTTATGATCTCCACCTGGATAGATATCGGTGGTGCGGCATTCAAATACCGCTAAGCAATCATCTATAATCGGCAGCCCATGTCCGCCTTCGCGCAGTGTTGTGTGCGCAAAGCCATGCATATCCTTGGCAATATTGAGTGCCAAATCTTGTTGTTGCGGTCGCATTATATGTATAGCGAAGTACTTGGCGTCAAGAAAGTGCGGGGTGCGCGCACCTTCGTTTTCGATCGCCCATGACACCAGTGCCGGGCGTAGTGAGACCGAGCTAAAGCTATTAACCGTAATTCCTACGGGCGTCTCGACACTGCCGGTGGTAATGACGGTGACCCCCGTGGCGAACTTGCCATACGCGTTGCGCAGCGCGCGGTCTTCGATTTGCGCTTGGGTGTTTTGTACGCCATTACTCATCAAGCAACCTCGCGGGTCAGCGCCGCTGTGTATGTTTCGAACCAATTTTGACGATCCAATTGCACCGTTAAGGCGCGGCTAACCGGCTTGATACGTTCAATATTATTGGAGCCCATAACAGGCAAGATAAAGGATTGCGTAAGCGAAGCATTACTATGCGTAGCACTGCTGTCGGTATCATCAGCAAGTCGCCGCATGCCATAGACAAGACGGCTAAAGGATAAGTTGGGGGTGATCTGAACGCGTTGCATTAGCGCCGTTCTCCAGTACCAAGTGGGGTGGGTGGGGTCTGCGCGGCGACACGGCCATAGGCATGAGGCAATGAGCAGGTTTTTAAATAAGGCATCAAATGTCGGGCGAAATATTCGGCTTCATTAATATGAGGATAACCCGAAAAAATAAAAGCACGCATTCCCATTTTTTGATAACGCTCGATTTTGCTAAGAATTTGATCCGCAGAACCGAGTAATGCCGCCCCATATCCGAACACAGCGCGGCCAACCAAGAAATCTTAGCGCAGTTAAGATTTTTTGAGCGAATAGGGACGATGGCGCTCAATATATTTCTCCTTGCAACGCGTCTTGTTAACGAAATTAAAACGCTGCAATCAATACAGGTTAAAATAGCGTTTTTAATGCTCTCGGAGACAATCAGCGCTATGGTCATCAAACCTAAAATACGCGGCTTTATCTGCACCACCGCCCATCCTGTTGGCTGCGAGCACAACATCCGCAGCCAGATTGCCAAGGTGCGAGAAGGCGGCCCCCTCGACAACAGTCCAAAGCGCGTATTGGTGCTTGGCGCCTCCAGCGGATACGGTATGGCTTCGCGTATTACCGCTGCTTTTGGCGGCGGAGCGAGCACCATCGGCGTGTTCTTCGAAAAACCCGCCACCGACAAAAAACCCGGCACCGCCGGTTGGTATAACGCCGCCGCATTTGAAAAATGCGCGAACGAAGAAGGGCTTTATAATAAGAGTTTTAACGGCGATGCCTTCTCCGATGAGATGCGCGCCGCGGTGATCCAAACCATCGAGCAAGATCTTGGTCAAATCGATTTAGTGGTGTATTCGCTGGCCTCGCCGGTGCGGAAAATGCCCGACAGCGGCGAAGTGATTCGCTCGGTACTTAAGCCGATTGGCGAAACCTACAAATCGACCGCCATCGACACCAATAAAGACCAGATCATTGACGCCGAAATCGAGCCCGCTAGCGAAGAAGAGATCGCCGCTACCATTACGGTAATGGGCGGTCAAGACTGGGAGCTGTGGATGTCCGCGCTTGCAGATGCGGGGGTTCTAGCCGAAGGCGCAAACAGCGTCGCCTATAGCTATATCGGTACCGAAATAACCTGGCCGATCTATTGGAATGGCGCATTGGGCCGTGCGAAGCAAGATCTCGATCGGGCCGCAACTGCGATTAACGATCAACTCTCCACAAGCGGTGGCCGCGCGAACATTGCAGTACTCAAGTCGGTCGTCACCCAAGCCAGTTCCGCGATCCCAGTAATGCCGCTCTATCTGGCCATGGTATTCAAAATTATGAAGCAAGCTGGGGTACATGAAGGCGTGATCGAGCAAATTGATCGGCTGTTTCGTACAAAACTCACAATCGACCACCCCGAGACCGACGAAGCCCGACGTCTGCGCGTCGACGACTGGGAGCTACGCAGCGATATCCAAGAGCAATGCGTTGCCTTATGGCCGCAAGTCACTAGCGAAAACCTATTTGAACTCACCGATTACGGGTATTACAAAACCGAGTTCCTGCGCTTGTTTGGCTTTGAGCTCGACGCTGTTGATTACGAAGCCGATGTGCAAACCGACGTACCGTTTGCGGTGATCACGGTCTAGAGAGCGCTATTGGACCAGAAGCTTGGGCCAGAACTAAAAGTCGACTGCGAAATTGCCCTCTGGGAGCAAACATCCGCCGATTTTTGTTGATTAGGCCCGCTATACACCGCAAAGTGGCGAATATTTTCGCCACAGATGGCTTTTCTCGTGGTGATTCTCGTCCTGCCCACCCTTGCGGCTTTGGATTTTTATCGCCTCAGTAGCATCCTCGCAGCTCCTGCGACGCTTCGAATTGATTTCAGTGTCTGACGGCTCGCTACGTCGGTTGAAAATCACCGCTTTAAAAGCCTTTCGAACCTTAAAGTTATCAGTCGATTACTCTGGATGGAGTCTATTTCTTTGCTTTGACATAGTGGAAATTGCATGTTTTTTCAGTGGCTGATGGAGGATTTGATTTGCTGAACCAATAGGCGTGGGAAAAATTCTCTATTTAAGGATTAACTTTTGGAAAGGTTTGCCGATCTATCTTGGGCGATAGTTGGTTTTTGAGCGGGTTGTTAGTCTCGGATCTGCCTTCGCCAAATTATGAATCCGCAATTCCTTAGCTGCGTATTCAAAACTCACAACTCCGCATGAACCGCCAAGAAAAGGACTTCTTGATGAAAACCAAAAAAATAAAACCACATCACGCAATACGAAACACGAGCCTCTTGCTGTTTATATCTGTATTGAGCAGTTGCGGAGGCGGTGAGTCTTCGCCAAGTGCGGCTGTAGAAACCACGCAGAGCGGCGCAGAAGTGAGCGAAAGCACCGCCGTTATCGTTACGGAGCAGGCTGCGACGCAACGAGAGGTTAGTGGCAAGGTCATTGATGGCTATATTGAGAACGCACGGGTTTGCTTGGATTTAAACGATAACTTTCAATGCGATGACCAAGAGCCTACTTCCAATACCGACGGCCAAGGCAACTACAGTTTCACCGCGGCGGAGGCGGAGATTGAAGCCCACAAGATTGTTGCTGAAATTGTCAAAGGTGTTGCCATTGATGTGGAGCGAGGGCCGATTGAGCAAACCCTCACGCTGGTCTCACCCGAAGGGGAGTCTATTGTTACGCCTTTAACGACCTTACTCGCCTTGTCACGCAAAGCCGGACAGTCGCTTGAGGAGTCAGCCACTGAAATAAAAAATAGCTTGGGTATCGACCCTTCGGTTTCGCTATTTGAAGATTTTGTTGCTCCCGAAGGCGTAGAACTAAATAGCTCTGAATACTGGCACTATAAAGAAGCGAAAGTGTTTGCTGAAGCGGCATTTGATGCACTTGAAAGCCTTACCCAAACGATGCTTAGCGATGTTCAAAACAATTTTGAAATGCAAACAACGGCAATGCAATCTAAGGTTGTTGAGTTTGCGCTAGGGCAAGCGACCACCGCCGCAATAAATAGCCTTAAAAACGCCAAAGCCGATTTATCCGCCTCGGTTAAACAGGCAAAACGCGACGCGGCGAACCAAAGCTTGAGCATCGAGAAACTTGAAGAACTCGTTGACGATAGAGTGAAAAAACAACTATTGGCCCACAGTGAAGCATTGATTGATTACGATTTCAAAGCGGGTTTTGAAGAGAAAATTGCGGAGTTTGAGGCGACGCTTAACGCGGATTATGTTGATGCGGTTGCGCTGTTAAAAGCCGGGGTATATACCTCAGAATATGCGCGTTCAGGGCCGTATGTTCTCAAGGCCCAAGCCTATGACGATGGAACTTTAGATTTTAGTTATGCGTGCTTGGACGATTTAGAACTCGGCAAAGATTTAATCTTTAATACAGAAAACCAATGCGTTGAAATACACGAATCAACGATGCACGGCGACGAAAAAGTAATCGGCGAGTTTTTTAATGACCAATGGATGGGGCCGCAGGCATCATCGTTACCCGCGACCTGGTCGGTTGCAGCGGACGGAGCGGTAGAGGTCGTGTCCGATGGTGAGGTTTTAAAGTTTGTCGCCAAGAAGTTTGCAACGAGTAATTGGGGAGAAGCCGCAGCGACAATCGAACTATTAACCGACGATCCTTTTGATTCCACCCTAGAGATTGTACGCAAAGTCGCCGATTTTAAACACGCCATTGACGCCGGCGCGCTTCATCTGCTTGAAGGCAATGTGGTTGAATCCAGTGCAACGGTTTTTGATGATCAGCTTAAGCTGCATATGCCGACCAAAGCGCAAACGATTTCCGCTGCATTATCGGCTGAGGGTTCTCGCTTAACAGGGAAAATCACACTCGAAGATCGGTTTGGAAAAACTATTGATTGCAGCGAAGTTGATCTGATTGGAAAGCAGGCGATGTGTCAGAGGTCGCAGGACGATTACACATTGCAACCGGTACAAATTGAGGTTAATCAAGGTGCGGACTCTGAAAATATCGCGATTTCGCTGCATAGTAATAGCAGAACTAAAATTGGGGTGATAAGCCAGCTCGACGGCGGACTCTATGCGAATCTTAGTAAGAATGATTACGTCGTTAGCTTATTTAGTTCTCAGCCAAATGAGCTCGCCGAATTAATCAATCACAAAGATCAAGCACTGACCAAAGCCGACTTCGAAGAATCAGAAGCGATTGTTTTGGTCGATGGCTTAGCGATTGTTGCGCTCAATGCAGAACTAAAAGCCTACGAGCTGTATGACCTAGAAAACCCGTATGATTGTAAGCAAGACGATAGCGGTATTCATTGCACCAAAACCAGCGGGACGCTGGTTGAAGTCTCGACACTGGCCGCGCCTGAATACGCGGGTGAGCAACGCTATCACAACGCACGAACAGACAGCTTTACCATTAGCACTAAGCAAGATCAAGGCGGCGAATGGGATGCTAAATTCGAAATCATACGAAGTGATCATGAACAAAATCAAACGCTAATTGCTGTCGAAAAAAGCTGCAAGGAAACCGACGGTGATGAGAGCTATTCGTGGTGTGTGGACTACGACCTTGCATGGGAAACGTCTATCGGCGAGGATCATCACCAATCAGACAAAACTCCTATTTGGGCACACAAGCCCGCAGTACAAACGGTGTCAAAGATTTCACAGATCATTAACAGCGCACCGGAATCGCTGCCAACAACCGAAAAGCAATTTCGGGAGCTTAACGGTTTGCGTGTGGACCATAATTCGTATTTCTATAAAGACGCAGACGGTAAAATCGTTTCACTTGGTTTAGAGCCTGGAAAGACCTTTGATCTTGATACGCTCCAATGGGTGCGAGCGCCTAGCGTTGTGAGCTCATTTTGCAGCGAGTCTGCGCAGTCGATTACCTGTCGCACCCAAAACGATTACCAACAGCGGGTGATAACCACGTTCTTTGTCGAAGACCAACAGCTCAAGCGCCAAGATATTTGGCTTGATGACTACAATAAAATGGTGTTGGCGGAGGTGATCGAACCGAAAAGCATCAGTGAGCTAATCGATACGGTCGAAGCAAGTGCAACGCCGGTGGCGATTCAAGGGCGGTTCGGGGCCACGCTTTATTTGCAGGTGGATGCAGGCGCAGAAGCCGGACTGGTTTACAGCTCTTATTACGACCGTGCGCCGAAGTCCTTTGACGATATCGACCCCGAGCAGTGGGAGTTGAACGATTGGAGCCTGATTACCCTTGGCGACAAACGCGCTCTACGTATCGAAAGCCAGTACGATGAGGGCGACAACCAGCTATTGATTGAGTTTGCAAACGCGGGCCAAAGCGGCGTGTATTGGGGTGAGCGATATGATGATCGCGACCGCTTTGTTCAGCCGGTGCTTTCGCGTGCACAGGTCGACCAACTATTGGCCTTCTTTTCCAGTGCTGACGGTGATTTTAGCCCCGAATCGCGTCCTCATGGAGGTTATGCAGGTGGAAACGAGTTTGATGTAGATATTGATATTGATATTGATATCGATGGCGATCTCGATGGCGATCTCGATGGCGATCTCGATGGCGATCTCGATGGTGATCTCGATGGTGACGAAACGCTGTTCTCGGTCGATCGTGATAATCTTGCCTCAGCCTCAAACTTAATCGGCCAATCGCTCTATATTAAAGAATGTTATACGGGCTCCGAGGGCGAGACGAGTGCCGCAATGCAGGTTTCTTTTAATCAAGGCGAGATCGAGAGCATTGACGGTAGCACGGCGTTTACTGAAATTGATGTTGACGGCCAAACAATATGGGAAGTCGACTGGGTTGAGCACGATGGTCTGGAGCAATATAACTACACCTCTTATGTAGCATTAGTTGAAGATCATCGAGCGATTAAGGGGCTTCCCCAAGGATGGGCTGAGGCGGTTGATGAAGGTCGTGGTCTGTTGATTGTCGATAGTGAAGACAACCCCACCGAGCACAAAGTGTTGGTTGGCGATCTGCTGTTGGCAACCAAAACCGCCGACGACCCAGCCCTAAGCTGCGACGCCTAATAGTGAACTGGAACTAGAATCGCTTCGAGAAAAAGCCGTCTGTGGTGAAAATCTCTGCCGATTTGCGGCGTTTAGTGGGCCCAAATACCAAAAAATCGGCGGAGAGTTGTGCGCAGAGGGAAAGTTAGCGGTCGCTTTTTTATGCGGCCAGCCTCCTAAGCGCTTATAACTGACCATCCTCCTCGAGCACTTTACGCGCAACGCGGAAGCACTCTAGTGCTTGGGGGACGCCGCAGTAGATGCCGATAACGTGGATAATACCGCGGATTTCTTCGAGGCTAACGCCGTTGCTGATGGCACCTTTGCAGTGGATCTCCCATTCGTGCATTTTGCCTAATGCGCCGATCATCGAGAGGTTCATCATCGATCGGGTTTTGGCGTCGATGGCATCATCACCCCAGCCAAATCCCCAGCACCAGGCGGTCATGGCTTCTTGGAACGGGCGGCTGAATGCATCGGCGGCGGCGAGGTTTTTTTCGACATAGTCGCTGCCGAGCGTGGCTTTACGTTGCGCGAGGCCGCGTGCGAATAGGTCATCATCCATGGCTTTCTCCTAATGGTTGCTTAAAGGTGTTTGCGATAATCAGTGATAAATGCGACCGCTGCAAGCGCTTTGTTGTGGGCGATGAACTCCACCTAGGAGCGTGGGCTAGAACTAAAAACCTACTGCGAGCGCGGTCTTTTGGCCCGAATTTCTGCCAATTTTTACCCATAAGAACCAC
>JARUHE010365950.1:0-17549 GCA_031471125.1 Archaeomysis grebnitzkii
GGAAATTGGAAATGATAGGGTTCATTGTTATTTACGTATATTCTTATTTATATACTTCATGATAAATTCAGGATGTGCTTTCTCATTAGTACAAAATTTTGCTTCTCAGAATGTTTTGTGATTCGTGTGTTAGGGCAGCCAGTTCGTAAGCAGCGTTATTGTTAATCAATATACATTCCATATGATATATGTGCCGCGTAAATTTAAATGGCTTAATAGTGTGCCCCCATATAAGAAAAGTTGTGAATCACTGCTTTAAATAATGGCCTTTTTCTGATTTTGTGAACTCTGCCTTTTTTTCATTAAATTCATGATTAAGCGATATTTGTATTTGTAGTGTTACATAAAAGTTTATTTAAAACAAATGGAAGAACAGGAGATTTAAGGTGGAGTGCCCTAGGGATGTTTTTTCTTAAAATTTATGTTTTTCATTATTTCATTTAGTTCATGGTTAACCGATATTTGTATTTGATGGTTTAGAGAAAAGTTTGTTTAAATCAAATTTACTCATACTTGTTCAATTATTTGTTCAGTAGCAATTTAAAGAACTTTTATTGTGAAAATTATATTTACATACAGTATACTAATTATAGCTTCATTCGGATAAAATTCTTGATTTTACATATTTTGAGTGTTAACGAGATTAACTTATCTATTTATAATTCAACTATAATTTAAAGCAAATAAAGCAATTATTTAAGCCCTAGCAAGCCTATAAATCATATAGTCAACCGTAATGTTAAACTAATATTAAATTAGTATTAAATTTGTATTAAACTAGTTGTAAAGTAGTATTAAACTAGTGTTAAGTTAGTATTAAACTACCACTAAAATATTATTTTTATTGAACTAGTATTAAACTAGTAGTGAACTAGCATTAAATAAGTATTAAAGCAGTGTTAAACTATTATTTAACTAGTATTAAAATAGTATTCAACTAGTGTTAATCTAATATTAAACTCTAGTTTAAACTATTGTTAAACGCACATTGAACTAGGATTAAGTTAGTATTAATATAGTATGAAGTTAGTATTAATATAGTATTAAGTTAGTATCAAACTAGTATTAATATGGTAATAAATTATATAGATGGCAAAAAAAAATTATTTACCATAATAATGAAGGCGGCCGCACAAACCACCCACCCCCACCCCCCATCCGGCGGAACCGGAGGCAGGTCTTCCTCCGTCGTATCGTCTTGCTCGTCCATCCATCCTTTGGCACAACCCTCCGTCCCTCCTTCCACCTGGTCTTCCTCTATCCCCTTCACCGACTTCATTTTTTGCTTTATTGTATAGTGTGATCGTAGATGGGTTGAAAAATTTGCACTTTTTCGTGTGGGAAACACTCGGCATTTAAAACTTGAAGCTTTTGATTTCAAAGATATTTAATTGTCTTTATTTATTTATTTATTTATTTATTTATTTAATTGTCTTTATTCAAAAACGCATTGACAGTCTTTCAGCAAATAAATGTTTTGCAAATACCACAACGGTTGATTAAAATTTGTTAACTTGTTTAACTTTGAACTTTTTGTTTAAAATTCACTTGAAGGGTCAAAATTGACTCATAATCTTTTGAGAAACTCAATAATTGTTTTAATGTTCATTGCTTTGTTTGCTCCAATTAGATAAGATTCAAAGATAAAAAAAACTTAAGAACGTGTCAATTAACTTGTAATTTAAATTGACCATCATTTTTATAATTATTTAAAAGATAGTTTACTTTTAGTATTTTTTTTAAATAAATCAATTATTTATTTGAATGGATCAAGTTTTAAAGCCTTTACTATACCTTATATGTCTATACATATACATGTATACTTTTGTAAACGTACTGTAAACTATATGATTTCTCAGGCAATAATGTGAGACAAATTCTCAACTACTATCCTCGGCCGTACAGGGCTCGCTCTTCAAATCGCGTGAGCAACTAAGCCTGGATAGCTGTACCATCCCAATTCACAAAAATAGAGGACTCAGGTACGCTTTCATAGAATTCATTTTGCGTCGGCAGTTCATATTCTCAAATCATTTTTAGTTTTACAAAGGTCTTGTGGTAATTTATGATTTTGCGGGCATTAATGTAAGGCAAGTTGAACATACTATCCTCAGCCGTCCAGGGTTTGCTTTTTAAAATACGTTAACAACCGAACCTTATCCAGCTGTACCATCTAAATTCACAAAAATAGAGGGTTCAGGTATGCTTTCATAAACTTCATTCTGCTTCAGCAGTTCATATTCTAAAAATATTTTATAGTTTTCCATCGCTCTTGTGGTAACGATGATAAATCACTCTCTCGTGAGCACTAGTTTATGATTTTGTGGGCATTAATGTGAGTCAAATCCACAAATATACCACCCTCAGCCGTCCAGGGCTCGCTCCTCAAATCACGTGAACAACGGAGCCTTATCCAGCTGTACCATCCCATCCTATTTCTTGTGGATGGGGATGATATGCAGACAAATAGTCCGTTTCTAATAACAACTAGATAAATATGGCATTCCTTAATTAATTGAGCATTATTTTTTTATCTTAACCTTCTTTATCAAATGCATTACTATCCATCAATCACTCATAACATAATCACTAATATCTTAATTCAAGACATCGTCTATCGTTAAAAACATTAAATAAATAAAATGCTGAACTAATTTTTACACCTACTTATAATGGTAGGCTTGATTATTAAAATAAGCCTATAATTAATCTCTACAACAGTTAAAATAAACTGTTGTTCTGTGATTTATATATAAATCTCAGTAATGTATGATTAAGTTTTGTTATTGTAGATTATTTTTGGATTATATAATATGAAAGCTAATGTTGGAGAGATTTAGTATAGATAAATTGTTTTATTCAAAATCTAATCTTAGATTAAAGACGTATAGATGGTAACTTTAGAATTATCAACGAAGAACTTTGGACATCGAGTTGCCAAAAACTTCCAGCAAAAATGATGACAGATACCTTAATATAATGTATTTATCTATGTGATTTCAATGTATTCTTCTTTCTTCTTGGGAACAATTTTTCCTTTGCTAAATCATTTATCCCTTATGTTTTCGATGTTATGTATTGTATAAAACTTGTATATAATCACGCATTAAAATTAGTTTTACAATGTTAAATTAATTAGAAAATATTGTCTTACAAAAACTATCTACATTGACTTCTATGGAACATATCTTTAAAGACTGCTCAAGACTGCTTATAAAATTGAGTGCTGCATATATATATAAATATATAAATATATATATATATATATATATATATAAAATTGAGTGGTGCATATTTGCATCTTTAACCTATGATCTAATTAAAAGATTATGTGTGAAAACTTTCTCATGGCTATTTTTCCAGATGGTTGTCCTTAAAAATTCCAGAATGCTAAACATTTTCAAGATAATGAAACACATTTCAGTCAACACTTTATTAAATATGTTTTTCTTTTTAAAAAAATAAGAACACTATAATAAATAAGTAAAATTAAAATACAAAATATTTAAACATGGAATTTAATGTTTAATATTTATATTAATTGAATACGTTTGTATATCGCATTATGAATTTGTAAATCAACTTGATAAAATTGATGCCTTACTGTGAAGGCAGCCTTAAACAGAAAGACACAATGTCCTATTGTTGTTTTCCATAAAAATAAAGAGGACATTCGTTTTTTTGCATTTCTTAGTTTTTCATTACTTAAATGCACTTGCTTAAGACAATTTTTTGATTAAAGAGAAAAAAATCTGGAAGGACAAAAAGTATCGTTTTAGCACACTGATACAGGGTGTAAACATTTTTATATCAATCATGTTGAAAGGTATAAAAAAAAATTTTTCAACCATATTGAAAGGTATAAGCATTTTTCGTCAACTATGTTGAACGGTATAAACATTTTATGAACCATGTTGAAGGATATAAACATTTTTGTCAGCCATTATGAAGGGTATAGACATTTTTTTTTACCAATTATGTTGATCGATATAAACACTTTTTTCTTAATCATGATTAAAGGTACAAATTGAAACTAAAGTAAACTAATTTTTCATCATTGTTTTTCAACAAACATTATCAAACATATAAAAAAAAACTTAAACCAAAGACCATTTAATGTTCTTGGTTACAACTTTTTATGAAGATTTATATGGCCTACACACCTTTCCAAATGAGTTATTTACGAATCGTTTATAACTTAATACCTAAAGTGTGCTTTTGCATAGAACAAAGGACAGTTGATTTATTGAGGAAGAGAAAGTGCTCCTCAGAAATTACAAATAAGGGTTTTGGATCTCAAAGGAATGTACTTAAGTATTTAAAGTGTTTTATTGGTATAGATATTTGTTAAGTTAATGAGGAAGCTTTAGGCTGGCCAAATAACCTACACAGCTATATAGACAATTTTAATTCAAAACATAGATCTAAACAACTTGTATAATCAAATAATAATAATTGTAACAATAATAGCAATACCAATAATAATGATAATAATAATAACAAGAATAACACTAAAACAAAAACAATACTAAATATAATAACAATAAGATAATAACAATAGTAGCCCAGACAGCATGTATACACTGGGCCGGATCCGTTCTTGTTATGGCAAATATGGCTGACCGTCGCATCCGGAAAACGGCACAGAGCCATATTGGGCCCAGAGATTATGTCGGTTTTCAAACAAAACATGTGTTCCAACTATGGCTCAATTCCGGTCGCCAAATCCGGCCCAGCTTATATTTGGGCCGTCTTCGTTTGCCGGTCTTCAGCCATACTTGTGCCGTGTTTGCCGGAATAGAGCCGTAGCTTGCCAATTTTTCAATCATATTATCCGATTTTGAGCCATACTCATACCAGCTCAGCCATATTGAAACCATTATCAAACCGTATCTCAGCCACATTGCAAACAGTGTTGGCCTACTACAGTATAGGCCAGATTTACACCACGTTAATTCCCCATCACAACCAGTGGTGGACCATACTTTAGCCAGTTTCAATCTCCATTAAACTAGTTAGATATTGCAATGTTACCTTACAGTATATTTAAACCATATTATAACCAGGTTTGGTAACATATGCATAATTTATTAGGGAATTTCAAATACAGTATACCAAATATAAATAATTGTGACGTGACTTTGAATGTACAATTATGTTCAAATTATAACAGTCAGTTTTATAAGTTACATCACTCAAGGCCTGAAGTTTGAAGAATAATCCATTCTTCAACTTACCTTTTCTATGAAATTTTATTGCAATACATGCTTATGCAAATATATGACTAAAACATCATGGTTTTGAATGAAATTATGATATTTATAAACAAAATACAAACTTTAATTAATTTACAGTAGAATAAATCAAACAAGCAACCTAATTAAAAAACAATGTAAGCCGTGAAGTACGACACCATTCCTTAAACTATATAAGGCTGCTGTTGTTGACGTATATATAACAACAATAATTGAGCGTGAGTTGTGGCTTGAGACATGACCATTAAGCCATCATGGTTGATTCCTAAGTAAGAATATCTATTACCAAGCATAGCTAAAATGGCTTAAATATAAACTAACATTGCAATATCTAACTAATTTGATGTCGTATGAAAATGGCTAAGGAATTGTACAACATTTTTGCTATGTTGCTACAAACTGGCTCAAAGTAGACCCAACACTGTTTGCAAGCTGGCTAAGATATGGATCGACACTGGTTTCAATATGGCTCATCTGACAAAAGTATGGCTCAAACCTGCCTAATATGGTTGCCAAAGTACGTCTGAAGACCAGCAGCCTGGTATGACCCAGATACGGGCCGTTGTGCAAATATAGGCCGGGCCGAATCTGGCTCTCCGGAACTGGGCCAAATTGGCAGATGGATTTGGCCCAGGTGTGGCCATTATCACTTTGCTATCAGGGAATGAGAACCGCCTTTTCTTAAGGCAAAAATAACTGACCTGTTGGTGATTTAATTATTCTAAATTAATCATTTCTCTTTCTTCCCGCCTTTTGTCAAAGGAAATAGCCAAAGGCATGAAAAGCCATAAAACAAACAGAAGTAATGTAAACACAGACAAGATCCAGGTACTGATAATGTAGCTTCCGACGACGTCTCGAATAACACCTGAAAATGAAACTTTGATTAATATTTCGTTATATTTTGTGTTTTTTGATATGTTTTTATATTGTTAATATGATTTGGTAGTGTGATAAATTATTAATCATGCTTATTATGTTTTAAAACATTTTAAACTTCGCTTTTTATGCTACATATTTATTAAAATGATTAGTGTTAACTTTTCCATTGTCAAATGTATTTGAATAAATAATTGCTTTACAATCTTAATAAGATATCATAACCAGAAGTGTTGGATAATTTTCAATCGACTAATTATTTGGGCTCTCTCACCTATTCCCTTAATCTACTCCAACTTCCTCTCTTAATTGCACTTCTCATATATTGTGATTCCATGTCGAAACGAACAGTTTAACACAATTGTAAACTCATTTCACTTCTCATATATTGTAATGTTAAGTCGAACAAACAGGTTAACTCAATTGTAAATGCATTGTACTTCTCATATATTGTAATGGCATGTCAAAACTCACAGGTTAACTAAATATAAATTCCTTGCACTTCTCATAAATTGTAATGCCATGTCGAAACAAACAAGTTAGCTCAGTTGTAAATTCATTGCACTTCTCATATATTGTAATGCCATGTCAAAATGAACAGGTTAGCTCAGTTGTAAATTCATTGCACTTCTCATATATTGTAATGCCATGTCGAAACAAACAAGTTATCTCAGTTGTAAATTCATTGCACTTCTTATATTGTGTAATGCCATTTCGAAACACACAGGTTAACTGAAAATAAATTCCTTGCACTTCTCATAAATTGTAATGAAATGTCACAGCAAACAAGGTTAACTCAATTGTAAATTCATTGAACTTCTCATATATTGTAATGCCATGTAGAAACGAACAGGTTAGCTCAGTTGTAAATTCATTGCCCTTCTGATATATTGTAATGCCATGTCGAAACACACAGGTTAACTGAAAATAAATTCCTTGCACTTCTCATAAATTGTAATGACATGTCACAGCAAACAAGGTTAACTCAATTGTAAATTCATTGCACTTCTCATATATTGTAATGACATGTCGAAACACACAGGTTAACTTAATATAAATTCCTTGCACTTCTCATAAATTGTAATGACATGTCACAGCAAATAAGGTTAACTCAATTGTAAATTCATTGCACTTCTCATATATTGTAATGCCATGTCGAAACAAACAAGTTAGCTCAGTTGTACATTCATTGTACTTCTTATATATTGTAATGTCATGTCGAAACAAACGGCTTAACTCGGTTGTAAATTCATTGCACATTTCATATATTGTAATGCCATGTCAAAACAAGCAGGTTAACTCGGTTGTAAACTAATTGTACTTCTCATATACGCTAATGTCATGTCAAAACAAACAGGTTAGATCAATGGTATATCGAAATTTCGAAAATACATGAATGCAAAAATCAATTTATTTAGTTAGTTAACATTTTGAGTTTGTGTTTTTCATATCGATTAATTTCCACAACTAAGCATAACAAATGTTCCATAAAGTTATGCTTCTCAACCATATTTCAAAATAAGGATCCAATATCGACAGTGCTGTGTTAGTCTTTCTATTATACATGAACTTTTGTAAACTTTAAGTATAATAATTTGTTAAAGTATTCGTAACTTTAACACAGGAAAGTCTTCGCGAAGCTCACTCCATTGCGATGTTCACAAAGTTATACTTTGACTAAAGCACAAAAAAAGAACCCAGATAATAGCTTTTGTTGTTGAAATAAGTAAAAGCTCTCATTGTAGGGATTGAGACATCAAAGTTACCTCCGCAAGAAAAAATGCAAATTATAAATCAACATACATTTGTTAATGACAACAACTGTCAGCAGGCGCAAACTTGTTTTCAGTATACATATTGATCTGAGATTAACTTAAAAACTTAGACGAAGATACAAGTCATTGCATTGGCATGTTCTGTGGGACCATGAGAAAACATGAAGTAGAAATACATTGATAAAATTGACTTTATTTATGTTATATTCTCAATTAAAAATTGACTATTTTTTAGACTCTATTCTTGCAATAACTAATTGTTATCTTTATTATAGAAAATTAACTGAGGACGATAAAAAAGTCTTCGGAAATTTGTAAATATGTTCAATATATTATTTGAATTATGTAAAAAAAAGTAAATAAATCTGACCAACTAAAGGTCCTGTGACGATACAAACAAAGGCCGTGACACAATTTGTTGCTCCGTAGACCTTTGGAAATTGTTCGATGCCCATTTGCTGAATCATCACGAGAGAGAAGAGACTTATGTTCATGCCAATACCGCTCCCCCAAACAGCCATTGTGATGATCATCAGTGGAAAAGAGTTGAGCAGAGGAAAAACTGAAAAGCTTACATTTTTCATTCTTGGATATAGAATATAAACGAAATTTACTTAACGATATGTAATTTAAAATTAGATATGGTTTAGATCATTGATGAAATAACATCTATATTTAAACATTTTAAGACATTTAATTAGTTTGCATTAATCACTTACCAAAAATTGCAATTGATGTTATAACTGATCCAGCCATATAGCAAATTTTCTTGTTGAAGCCCGGTAAATCAGACGAAGAGGAAGTCCCCAAACGGAAAATGAGATTGCAAACACCAGAGATGGATATTGTCCACGATGTTTGCTCGAGAGTGAACGACTTTGCCTCTAAGATAAATGGAACTTGCATGATGAAATTCACATATCCAGAGAGAAAGAAAGAAAATCCTAAGCTTATAATAATACATCGGGTGTTTCTCAAAATTTTCAGATATTCAACAATGGAGGAAAATACAGTCTTTATCACTTGAAGGAAAGATGTTGGTTCCGCATTTGATTCCTCTCTATCGTCCGTATCTTTTGCCTTAGCCAGAGAAACAGACGCTATATTCGTGATAGAAGCAGCTATTTTAAGTGATTCTCTTCTTTTCAAAGAACGTTCTCCCTTAAAATCTAAACTTTGTATCCTGCTTGGTAAGACTTTCTCGTTCAAAAGTTCGTTGCTTTCACTTGCCACTTTGTAAACTTTTTTTGCATGCCATTCAACAGGATGAAACATCAAGGCACCAATAGTTGCGTTGAGCATTATAGCTCCATATAAAAGTACTGCCACTTTATGTCCATGTGCATCGATTAATAATCTTACCACAATTGGTGATATAAACATGCCTGCACTTACACCACTGACTAGCAATGCAGTAGCAAGTCCTCTACGTTTCTCGAAGTAGTAGGGTAGCACTAAAACAGTTGTTGTTAACCCCAGGCCACCGCTAATACCTATAATCATTTATTTCAAAGCATTAGTCTCACTTAATAATAAGTATATGTAATGATATATCATCAGTATTACAGATTGGTAAGTCAATTTATTTCTTTAAGATCAAATATACTTATAGTACACTTAACACATCATCAAGCTTGTTACAACTAGTTGTTGCTTACTAAAGATTATATAATTCAAAGTTTTTTAACTCTATCATATGTTTTCATAAACTATATGTTACTAATTTTTCAAAGCACACTGATTATATATCTGGTATATAACATAAATAATTCAAACCAATTGCAATGTGATAGAACCGGTCGACTTCTTATAAAGCTTAAGATTGAAAAGAAAACTATGTAATATGAAGATAAATTATCATCCCGCTATACTAATGAGTTTTAATAATAGTTAAGAAAAATTAAGCTACTGTAAAAGACAGTATTTATATTTGAAGATCTTGACTTCATTAACTGTCAAGTTATTATACTAACTGCAATCATTATATTGTCGTAATTACCGCAATTATGAAAGCGATACCCACAAGCTTTCATGAATATTTGTTACGGTCTTCTGAGTTAATTCTTTTACTTCATCATACAAAACACAATTTGTTTACCGAGGCAGACGGAGAACACCAAATACATGTGCCAGGGGGCCGAGGCGAATGCGGACACCATCATTGCCACGGAGGCTCCTAGGCAACCGATGAAGGACACTTTGCGCCATCCAAATATGTCGCATAATGGACCTGCGAAGAGGCCGCCAATGTTCCACAGGAAAGTCTGGAAGAAGAAAGTTATCGCTAATGTCCTTATACATACACAACCACACAAATAAATGGCAGAGCTCGTCGATGCCGTTTCGTTGGAACCTGCGAGTGCCTGAAATATTTTAATACTCTCGCGTAATAATGAATTGATGGTCCTCTTGCGTGAACTCAGGTGGCTGCGTATGGATGTGAGAAGCTCTGGTGCTGGCTCTGCCAACGCCGACTGTACTACAGGCCTGTACCACTGAAACAAAATAAAAGGCAAAGAACTTATCCAATATAACTTCTTTCATAGACATATTTAGCTATGCTACAGCAAATTAAATTTGGTAAAACCAGAAAGGCTTATACAATACAAACATTTTTTAGTATCTATGCTATAGTGTTATTAAATAGTTTGTTTTATTAGAGAATATTTTTCTTGCAAGTGCTGGCCAAGACCTGTAGTACAGTCGGAGTTAGCTCTGCTGTGCTAGATGGTTACACTTATCACTGGTTGAACCGCTTCAACCGTATTCGCTGCGGGGAGGTTGTCGTTGCCGTATCCAGTCGGGTGTATGAGTATTTCAGGGAAGTTTCTGCTCGCAGTGAACAAATCATCCATAGAATAATGAAGCACACTTATGGAACCTATTCTGTTGTGCCTGTATGCACCGACGAATGGTGCTGAATTATTGAATAAGGAGACCTTATATGCTCAATTTGACTCGGTGTTCTGATTATGTTGGGCAACTTGAATGATGTGACGGGCACTAACAAGACTGGTTATAAGTCATGAATCGGGAAGCAATAATGAGAACCGCCAATTTCTCCTGGACTTTGCAAAGTTTCGAGGACATTGGTTAGGTGTATCCTGGCTCCAAAGGACAGACTCACATCGATGGAGCTTGCACTCCAATGCAGCTAGCGTGAGAAAAGAGATAAACTATGTTGCAAAACTTTCCATCGGGTATTTATCAGATGGAGAGCCTTGTAAAAATGACGTGTGCATAAAAGTGCAAAGTTCTTTAATATGCGGATAACCGGCGGATGACTCTGGATGCTGCTCGTTGCAATTTTAGTGTCCGGCCGAAGTAAACCGGGAACTATACTTTGGAGAAGACTTCATCAACTTTTGATGAAAATAGTAGTGCAACGTTAACGGGGGACAGAACACTGCGCAGAGAAGTGGTTAGATGTAGCAGGGCTCAGATCGAGTGGGATAAAGAGAGGCTTGCTGGCGCTTTAGCTAGAGAGACGAAGCAAAGTTTCAAAATGAATGATAAAGCGCTCACGCTCTTTACCACCTCCTGAGATTGATACCCTGGTAAAAACTGATGGCACCAGTTGTGGTTGGCAAAGAGAGGTTCAATGCAGAGACAAACTCTAGGGGCATTTTGAATGCATGTACAATGTTCCGCCGCATGCCGGGAGCCTGCCCCAATTAGATGCTGTTCCTTCCATAGATGAGTTTTCAAATTCAAACCAAGAGGTAAAAAGGATGTTTCCGGACTGAGGGATGAAGCTTTTTTCACGATTTTTCTGAACCTATAAAATAATTTAAGTCTGCAGTCGATTCATGGATTTTTTTTCATAATGAAAGTTGGTGTTACTTTGTTCACGATTTTTAAGAACCTGTAAATATTGACGCATTGAGTGAATAGTACCGTGCGTCATCTCCTTCCTTTGTCTGATATATATAATTTTGTTCATGATTTTTTTAACCTGTAAATATTTTAAGGAGATTTTGACACATTGGGTCAATAGTAACGTGTGTTATTGCTTTCTTCCACCTTACATATGCTTTATTTAATTGATTAATTTGATTTTGTAAATAGACAAAATGTATTTCAGAGGAATTACAACCACAGGGATGGAGGATGAGTGAGGTTTTGTCGCATTAGGAGAATGGTAATGTCTGTCATTGTTTTTTTCACTTAATTTTTTTATTTCTTATGTATTTTTTGTTTTTTGTTTATTTTTTTCATTTTAATTATTGAAAAGTGAAAAATTAAATAATAAAAAAACATTTTTATTTCCATAACATAAACAACCTCAAATTTCATTCTGATCAAGTGGACAGGGTGATTTTAATATGGATGTGACGGTTCGTACTCCTGCTATTAATCATCAAATTGAGTCTGTTGCATCACCTTGATTTTAATTTTAATTTAATTTTTAATTTGAAGGTTAATTTCAGTCATTCCCAAGCAGCATTTGTTTTGCCTTGAGCCCATCTCTGGGTGCATAGCTTTGGCTCTTCCAGAGTGAAACTTTTGTCTGTTTCCGACCCCGGGGTGTCTTAGTGGGTGCAATTATCACACTGTTTACTAGTAAGTCGTCTTTATTTACCGTTTTATTTTCGCCCAATGGTTTCCGTCATGGTGTTGGCCAGAGAAAAAACAAAAATTGACTGCGGGAGCCTGTGGTGGCTGTGCAGAGTTGTTCAAAGCGAAGGGCGACGCCGTGAATCAATGGTTATTACCAAAGTGTGGCACTTATGTGTTATTTCCTTTGAATGGAGCACAGGGATTGTTACTATTTGCTTTAAAGGGAATTGAGAACGGAGGAAATGCAGCGACTACCGTGGTATCATGCATCTCAAGTGTCCTTGGCAAGGAATTTACGATTAGTTGATCATTACCCATCGTCCTGAGCAATCTGGGTTCACACTTAAGACGTCTTTCATTGACAGAATTCTGAGGTACAAGGTTTTTATTTGGTGCCGAATGTAGTATTGGGAGGGCTTCACAGTAACGTATGTCAATTTCAAGAAGGCGTTTCATTCCGTGGATAGGGTAGCACTCTCGAATTTGCTTCGTAGACATGAGATTCCTGCTGAGATACGAAAGCTGACCTTTTCTCTTGGTTGCTACTCTTTTTAATATGTTTGTAGACTGGGAGGACAGTTGCTGAATCTGAATGCAAAACATCCCTAGGGAAATTAAAGATCACTAATCTTGATTTTGTTGATGGTGTAATTTTTTCCTGAAACGTTAGAAGTTTTGGTGTATTCCCTGGAAACATTTAGCCAGGAATCAGAGCACCTTGGACTCAGATTCTGCTGGATTAAGGCAAAAAATCCCGAACTTTATTTATTTTTGACTGTGAAAATTGAACTCTTTTTCAGTATTTTGATTGCCGGGTTGAGAGTGTTGAACTGTCCAATTATTCTGCTTACCAGGGTAGTGCGATAAACAATCATAGAGGAGCTGGCTCAGAAATAAACAGACATCTTGGCTTGGCCACAGCTGTGATGAATTAATTTAGAGGTATCGACATGTGTGCAGAAGGACGATGACGATGCTTTTTGGTGCTCCCGTTCTTCCAGTTTTGCTGCATGACAGTGAGACATGGACGACTAGTGGTACTGAAGAGCATCATTGTCTTAGCTCCTTTTGTACACCACCCCTACGCATAATTATGAATTAATGATGGAATAACTTCATTCTCAACGATACAGTGCCGGGATCGGGCAGAGAATGCATCGTCACTGTGAAGAGTTGAGTTATGTAAGAAGGACACAAGCACCGGTAGCTGCTCGCACGGACCAACGAGGCTGGCGATGGAGAGTTACCAAGAGTATATTCTGTATCGGTGTATGTCCTCATTAGAAGTGTCAATTTGCAAAGTATAGACAATTTAAAGTCCATACTCCTTAATCGCGTCACCTCCCCTTTGTTACCCTTCGCTAGCCATCACCTAACGATATTGAACATAAGCGCTGTCTCCTACTTTGTTCTGGAAACATTTAAGCTTTCGCTGTGCTTCCTAACAGTTTTTGTATCGTGTTTATACTTCAAACTGGAACAATCAACTACCAACCCTTCACAATATAGAGAGGCAATGAACCCTCTTATGAATTAATTTGCCTCATTATTTTTATATAAGTAACAACACACTTATATAGATGTTTAATATCTGTAATACGCATATTTACCAGGAACAAAACCTTTTTCATTACCAAGCTATTATAATAACACGTTTCACGTAAAGGTATATTATTTAACTATGGTTATACAATTAGTGCATACATAAAGTAAACTAGTCAAGAACTCAGCAGTATTTCGATTGATTATGTCTAGAAAGATTTTTATAAAATTATTGAAGAATAAAAAGTGAAAAAATAGGATTTTTTGCTCACATTCAGGTTGAAGATCCATGCGATGACGGTGGACGAGACTCGAAGTTCCAAGAAGAGATTCAAGTAAAGAATTCCAAAGACAGATCCAATGGAACCCAACATCATCTGAAAAGTGAAACACGCACACACACATATACAGTAATAATAAATTAACCTAAATAAACTTAAAATACTCTAAATATTTCCCACCAAGGGACGTTCTCTTATATGTTAAATGTTTTAACTGTTCAATGTTTATTCATTCCATTCATTTTAATTTTGTAAAATTTAATTTTACATAATGTTTAAATATTGTGTATGTTTCTTTACAAAAACATTATTATTAAACACTTTTTATTTATGTACAATTTTGTGAATAAATTACAACTTTGAAGCATGAAAATATCTAGCTGCTAAAATTATTTCTATGTCAAGCCTTTGCACATTTATTAATTTAACCCCTACGCCGCGGATTTTTGACGTCATAAACGTCACCACCCGCGACTCAGGCCGGGCAATCTAGAACGACTTAGGTCGCCACCCGCAGCCAAGGGGTTAATTGAATACACACACTATTTTAAAATAAACCAATTGTCATTTTATGTTTAAATTCAAACACAATAACCTTATCTTCATTTTATTAACAGTTTTTCTCGTTATCAAACGTTTGAACGAAGGAAAGCAAAAGCTCTCTGTATAATTTTGATTTCTGTCGTTGTTGTTGCTTGTTGTCATTGCAATGGTGTTTTTGTCATCGTTCATACAAAATTGTTTGTTGGTGAACTTAGAGCAATGTTTTTATGTAATGTGTTTTTTTCTAAAACTTTTTTTTCTAAATAAAAGCCTTTTTATGTGTTTGTCATGAAGCTTGACAAAACTAATTAATCAACTCATTATTTTTCATTTTACAGATATGTTTACTAAGAATTAAATGAAGAACTATTTATTTTCGTCAACTTTTAGAAGGCTGTTTTTGGGGTTAATAAAAACCAAGGTTAGGTTATTAATTTTTGTTTTTATTTTAAACTAATTGTTCCTTAGAATAAATCAAAGAACTATTAATTCTCAAAATCTTTTACTCAGAAAGACCTTTCAAACAAATTTATATTTTTTGCATTGATAAATGTTTTTACGAGTATTTGGACTCTGTTATAACCAAAACTAAAGTTTTGATTATAACTTTTTTTATTTTATTTTAATGATTGGCTAGAATGAAATGAAGGACTACAAATCACGAATAACTTTCACTAACTACGCGATATTGATTTGCTTAATCTAGTTTCTTATTATCTTATATTAATGTTTGATAAAAATAAAATAAAAAACTTTCATCATTGCCAAACGTACAGTATTTAACCACAGCATTGTAATATATCGATATACAAACATATTAATCTTCTGTTGGGAACTGTGTGTTTAATTTTATATAAATCTTCATCTGTAAATATTATTGTATTTAATTATATATAAGTATAAAAGGAAACAAAGACATCATTCTAATAAAGTTAATTAATATAAACAAATGCTAGCATTACAACTTAGTATATTATAGTTTAATTAACTAAAATAATAATTGGATATGTGCTTTGATCATTGAATTAGTGGTCCGCGGCGAATCAAAAACATATACATTATATGGATCGATAATAGTACAAGTGAGGTAAGCTCTATATTGTTTGAATGTGGGTTGCCTCACTTGTGCTATTGTCAATCCATTATACTCATCCGTGTTTTGTTTCTAGAACTGGATGTACATAAAGTACTTCTATTTCCTTGAAATATATTTGAAAGCAAATGTATAGATTACCCAGGTGACGAATGTGCATCCCTATGGTTATTCCGGTGATAATTTTAACAGTTCAGCAACATGGTTTTTTATCAAGATTCCTTTCATAACATTTTTTGAGCAAATCAACTGAAAAAACTTCCCTGTAACTAGTCATTGCTAGTAACATGGCGCATGTCATGATTAAGGCAACAATTATTTGCTTCGTTTGTTTAAAGCTATGATATGTTAAATATTAGGAGTTCATAGCTTGCTTAAAGTCTATTTAAACTCTTTTGTATATATACAGCCTTATACCCATACCAAAAATGAGGGCCTGTCAGTTTCAGAGTTCATAGAAATTTTGACATTGAGCTATAGAAATGACGAAAATTTATGTTGGACAAGCATGGTAGTTTTTAACAGATATGTTGTTTGAAAACTAGAAAAACAATTCATGGGCAAGCTTTTTTATAATTTTTGTAGCTACAAAAAATAGAATTGTTTGACAAAAAAAATTATTGTCCAAACTTTTTGGTTGAAAACATTTGACTCACCATGATGACGAAACTGCCGGCACACACCATCCAACCCCAACCCCCATCGGGGGGAGTCAAAACATAATCACGTCCGGATTTTCCTGAATCTTCTTCCGCCATCGTCAAGTTTTGGCTATTTATTGAAATGAATAATTTGTTTAATAATTATTTATTTAAATGGACAATTTGTTTAATAATTGTTTTTTTAAATGAATAATTTGTTTAATAATTATGTATTTAAATGGATAATTTGTTTAATAATTATTTATTGAAATGAATAATTTGTTTAATAATTATTTATTTAAATGGATAATTTGTTTAATAATTGTTTATTTAAATGAATAATTTGTTTAATAATTATTTATTTAAATGAATAATTTGTTTAATAATTATTTGTTTAAATGGATAATTTGTTTAATAATTGTTTTTTTAAATGAATAATTTGTTTAATAATTATGTATTTAAATGAATAATTTGTTTAATAATTATTTATTTAAATGAATAGTTTGTTTAATAACTGTTTATTAAAATGAATAATTTGTTTAATAATTATGTATTTAAATGAATAATTTGTTTAACAATTATCTATTTAATGAATAATTTGTTTAATAATTATTTATTTAATGAATAATTTGTTTAATAATTGTTTATTTAGATGGATAATTTGTTTGATAATTATTTATTTAAATGAATAATTTGTTTAATAATTATTTATTTAAATGAATAATTTGTTTAATAATTGTTTATTGAAATGAATAATTTGTTTAATAATTATTTATTTAAATGGATAATTTGTTTAATAATTGTTTTTTTAAATGAATAATTTGTTTAATAATTATTTATTTAAATGAATAATTTGTTTAATAATTATTTATTTAAATGGATAATTTGTTTAATAATTATTTATTTAAATGAATAATTTGTTTAATAATTATTTATTTAAATGAATAATTTGTTTAATAATTATTTATTTAAATGGATAA
>JARUHE010366060.1:0-13845 GCA_031471125.1 Archaeomysis grebnitzkii
TGTATATAAATATGTAACTATACATGATGTTCGAACAATATTCTAAGGATTTGTATGAATATTCAACAAGTCTGAAGCTGCAAATAAAAGACTAACAGTTGAAGTTGAAAAAATAATGGTTAATGAACGTAGTTCATAAAAAACATTAAATCTGACAAATTGTTCGAGTGAAATTTTTTTTTATATGTTTTTTCTTTATTTTTTTGTAATAATATACTTAATTTTAAAGATTCATTGTTATTATTTTGCTTCTCTCACCATAAATATATATACAAATACATTCAAATTTATTTTATTTGTTATACAATAAACTTTATTATTTGAACGGTTTTTAAACTTAATATTTAAAAATTTCAAACTTTTTTCTGTTTCTCAGTTTGTTAGAAAAAAATATTTTATCTTTATCGAATTGTTGTCAAGAAATTAATATTTCAATTTATGAACACATTTTCTAAATAATTTTTTTTTTCTTTAACATTTATACTTTGTTTATGTTAGTGATTTTATTATTATTATAACTCTTGTTGTTATATTGCTATTATTTTATTTATTTTTCATTATTATTTTATTATTTTAGTTTTATTCTTATTATCAGTGTTATAATTATTAAACCTCATATTGTTATATTGTTATTATTGTATTGTTATTGTCTGTTTAAATTTTGTTATTTCTTCATTTTTATTATGGTTTAGTCTGTTGCTGACCATACTCAGTTCAACTTACAAAAACATTTTTTAAATAACGTAGTTTCACCAGTGGGTCTATGCAGTATGCAAATATAGCATACTGCATACAAATGTAAACATGGCTAGAATGCATACTAATTTAAATATAAATGCACCCATGCAGTAAGTATGCACATATCCACAGTAATGTAAGCATACTGTATATGCATACCAATGTAAACATACATGCATACCAATGTTAACATATGTATATCAATGTAAATACAAATATGCATACCAATGTAAACATACATCATACTAATGTAAACATATATGCATACCAATGTAAACATATGTCATACAATGTAAACATGTAAACATATATGAATACCAATGCTCCGTCTTGTTATGATTTATGTGCTGTCAAAAATTATAATGTGTTTAAAACAAGGGCACACACTTTTATAATAATTATGTTCTATTGAAAAACACAAATTGTTTATAATTACATTCAATTCAAATAAATAAGTGTAAAGTAAATGATTTCTAATAATAAATACTGAACGTGAGAAAACATCTGGAATAATCTGGATAAAAATTATGTCACACCCCAGTGACCCCACAAGATAAGTGAAATTGTTTGTGTTAAATGCGTTGTATCTTATAGTTGAACCCTTTTTACCAGGATATTAAATATTGTAAAGTTACAGTGCTCTTGTTGATGCATTGTTGTAATGTAAATGAGGTAGAGTGCCAATTTAACTGTTATAAAGCAAGGTGTCACATCTAATATTATAAGGTAGGGTGTAAATTTAGTTGTTTTAAGACGGTGTGCTAATTTAGTTGTTCTTGAGGCAGTCTGTCAATTCTCAATTCCATTATTTTGAAGCAGTATGCCTCAAAACAGTCTGTCAATGTCGACTGCATGTCGATCCTAGTACATTTTAAAGTACTTTTTAGAAATTACGGTATTAAATTACAAGCAAAAACATAGTTTATGTTTTAACTTTTTAGGTTACGTTGGGTTAGGGTTGGTATTTATTAAAGTACAGGCAAAATCCTAGTTTATGTCTTTAAATCTTAGGTTGCATCGGGTTAGGACTGGTATTTATTAAATTACAGGCAAAAACCTAGTTTATGTTTTTCACATTTTAGGTTGCGTCGGGTTAGGGTTGGTATTTATTTTTAGTGGATTGCATTCTATTATTGTTTTTCATTTAAATATTTAAATATTGGCCTCTAGAATATCCGGCTTGCTGGGTTAATAGATTATAATGGACCCAACAATTCGTCGCAAAAAGACCAAAGATGATGATTCGACACCATGGGCTGCTTGTGGTTTGCCCGTTGCAGATGAGACTGAAAGTGTATGCTGCAGTAGATGTGAGAGGTGGTTCCACCAGACATCTTCATGTCCCGCCATATGTGCTGACCTGGAGACTGGGGGGGGGGGGGTTGTGTAGTACTAACAATTGATAAAAGAAGCAAAGACTCTATATATATATATATACATATATGTGTGTAAACATATTTAATAAGTTCATTCAACAATGCAGTAACGTTATACAAATCAGAAATAAAATAGAAAAACAAAGCAAAGAACCTTAAAACTGTATAGAACTCTGTGATAGAAGTTCTCTAAAACAAACATAATTTCAATTTGTATAAAACCACTTGATCATCATTGAACAAAATTAGGAAAAAAATAGAAAAAATAGGTAAGTTCAGTTACCATAAGGTTATTAAATATAAATGAAATAATACAGACATAAGAATAATATATAAAATAATACATACATATTTAAATTATTATAAGTATTTAGTATTTGTGATACTAAAGTAATTAAATATCATAAAACGAATGTTTTAAAGTTTTAAATGCTTAAAGCTTCCACATTGTGAATGGTAATTTGTATGGAGAAAATGGCAAATACAACTCTAAAGCATTGTCCTGCTATGTTAAATATATTGAAATGGCAAAGAACTAAAAGTTTTTGAAACTAGATATTAAATTGTATTATAAACAATGAAATATGTATATTCTAATCTAGGCAACTTATTTTTTTACATTTGACTTGTTGAGGTTTTGAAATTAAATATAAAATTGTATTGTAAACAATAAAGTATGAATATCCTAATCTAGGCAACTTAATTTTTAAACAATTTATTAAAATACTTTACATTAAAGTAAGCCAATAGATTTAACCAAAATTAGTGATTTGAATGAGATTAGGCTTACCAGCATAGTTTATGAAACTAATCAATGTTGCAGACCAATGCCTAGGCTTCTAAATTGTGAATATTAATTCCTATGGACTCATGGAGAATGTGGCAAACATAACTTTAAAGCATTGTACTGCCATGTTGAATATATTGAAATGCCAAATAACTAAAAAAATTAAATTAATTATTAAATTGTATTTTAAACAATGAAATATGTATATTCTAATCTAGGCAACTTATTTTTTTTTACATTCGACTTGTTGAGGTTTAAAATTGGTTTTTCAAATATCCTAGCATAAATTCAAACAATATAGTTAGTCTATTAAACATGTATGTACTGTTCAACAAAAATTAGACAAGCCTGGGCAATTCAGCAAAGAACTGAAAGTTATTTAAAATAATTTATATTTGATTGAGCTAACAAATATATTAATTTTAAAAAAATAGTTCAGGCCAAGTATAGCCTAGTTTCAACTTTCGAAAACATGAATTGCAATACAAAATTTTATTCAATTTAACATTTGCAAGATATATGTGATTATGTTTATAGCCTGAATGTCTTACAAATCTAATAATGGTTTTGTGATTGTTTTATCATCCATAAATATATTTTGTTTTCAGTATGTCCTATAGACTTTTAAACAATTTAAGATAAATATGAATTTTATTATTTTGAAGGAATGTATAATTTTTTGTCAGGAAACAAAACGTCTCTGGAGGAAATGAACAAAATATATCCATAGTTGATTTTTGAAAATCAGTACCCTGAGGTTTGCAAACAATTGTTCAAAAATCAAATAATTTAGTGTGGTTTCTTTTCAAAACAATTATAGTAGATTTTGAATTAAGTAGTCTTATTTAAAATCATAGTATTTTTATTTTTATTTTTAATAAATATTCACCACTTTTTTAAATAAATTTTCTTAAGCTTCATCACATAGTTTATTGTAAGTTACATTTTAAAATTAAAGTTACACAGATATACATTTTTATACTATTACTTTTACAGATTTATATTTTTACTTTATTGTAATAGATATATAATGTTTATTTTATTTGATCAAACTTTTCAATCATGTTTTTTATAAATATATGTAAAAAGAGAGTATTTTAACAATTGTAACAGATTTAGATTTATATACTAACAAAGGCAAACTATTATTTTTCAATTGAATTTTAAATATTTTATTTTGGCATAATAGTTTTTGTAAAACTGTTTACTATATCTTTTAAAAAAAAGTAAAGTGTACACTACAATGGATTTATACCCTTATTGTTTTTTCTACAAATAAAGCCTATTATGTATTTTTTGATAACACCGAAAGATGGTATAAGGTAGCTTATCGTTTCTTATAGATTTAGGCCTTGAATAATTTGAAACATTTGTTATGAATGCTGATCTTAATGTAGAAATAAATAAACTTTCAACCAAATGTTGTGAGATCAATTTTTAATAGGCAACAAGTTATGAAAAAAAAATTTAGGTCAAAAATATCATTGTTTGTGGCACACTACTGTAGTCCAACAAAAAAATAGTTTTTGGCACATAACTTTATTATTTTTGCAATATGCACATAATAAGTTATAAGTGTCGATATTTTGATGTAAAACTCCAAATCAGTAACATTTTGAAAACACACCATCTTAGACATATATACAATATAGCTTATACATATATTTTCAAAATGTATGCAAAGCAACAAAATGTGTATACTTCAACTCAACATTGCTTTCAAAAGTTTCACAAATATATAAACTATGTAAACTATATAAGCTATATTAAATATATAAATTATAAAAAACATACCAACAGCTGGTAACGATACGGTCCGGTCTACAAGAGGTGAACTGGTGATTGAATTACCTAGGCTACCCTCATCGGCCTTGAATAAATTTATAGCCTACTTATGAACCATCCTCCTGCTACAACAGCAATTATCTCCATAACTTCTAAGTTGTGTAAAAATTTCATTTAGTAAAAGTTGTTTAGAATATATAGTTGTTCTTTTTGTTCTAAATAAACATTCTTGTAAAATGAAAATAAAAAAGTTGGTTTGTCAAATTTTGCAATAAAAATGCCTTTATTTAAAAAACTTGAAATTTTAGAAATTAAAATCAAGAGGCCAACATTTTATTCTAAACAAATATTGCTCAAAAGTGACTAAAAAAAATTTAATGACACATTAGCATCAACATTTTCCGAAAAGTAAACCATATTAAGAGCTTCGGCACTTCATTCCCGCGCTCGATAAAAATTAGTTTAAACTTAAAAATAATAATTTCATGAGATAATTATTAAATAAAAAATAACCTTAATCTGTTCAATTATATTTTTTACTTTAGTTATTCTTAGTCTTTTAGTATTAATCTAACAAATAAATTTTAGTTGAATAATAATCAGATTCATAACAATAAACAAATGGTAATTAAATATAATATAGTATAGTTAAACTCAAAGGTAGATAAGACAATGAAAAAAAGAAATGCTTTACATAACTAACGAGGGCGTAAATCGGGAAAAAGTGGCACTTTTCAAAACCTCACTCGTTGAATATTTCATTGTTATTTTAATAAATTCATATATGATTTGATATTCTAAGAAACTTTTATTAATTACTAATTAGTGCGTAAATGAGTGGTTAAGGAGTTATGAAGGTTTATTTTAAAATTGGAGGCACTCATTATCACGAAAATAGCGTTAGATTTACGGTCTGGTCGAAACGACGTTGGTTGCCCACTGGGATGTGTATCAATTGGTTTGAAGAGTATGGTCTGTGTTTCAGCTAAAAAGTTTGGTTATCACCAAACTAGGGTTATTTTGTAGGTTCTTACTGTTATGTGAGAAATTCACAAAGGAAGGACAGATAAACGGTTTTCATTGTAAATTGTTTATTGTTGTTTTTTGTTGTTGTAAGTTTTTTATCATTATATTTATTGTTATTATTATTATTACTAGCGTTCTTTTTGTTCTTAATTTTACCGATGTTAATGATATGTCATTATTATTATTGGTGTGCTATTTTAGTTAACATTAGTGATATATTGTTATTCTATTTCTTATCAATGTGTTTAATATTTTATTAATGCAATTACTAATTGTTTTGTTAATTTTATTACTATTCTTAGTAAAGTAATGCTACTATTGCATACCATTAAGCATTGTTGGTATTAGTGTGTATAGTACACTAAAAGTAATGATTCACATAATTATTATTAATATTTTTTAGTTGTGGTTGGTTTATCATTAACTAATATATTATTATTAGTATAACATATATTAGTAATTTTTGTACTGTTATTATTTTTATTATTATTATTATTATTATGGTTATGATAATTACGAAATCAATCATTATGACAAACACACTTTCTTTTTGGTGTGGAAAACATTCTTAAATTATCAATTATTTGTGTTTATTAAACACTTGACTAACTTTTCATGCATAAGCTAATGATAATGATAATATAAAATATATATTAGTTTTTAAAACACTAATAATAATACTGATAGTAATACTACTGAAATATATTGATTTTTCTAACAATGATGATAATAATAATATTAAAATATTTATTAAATTTTATAACAATAATGATAGTAATAATATAAGTTAAAAAAATACATTGGTAGAAAAATGAAGAGTAATAATCTCAGCAATAATAATAATAATAATAATAATAGGTATAACTGAAGTAATAATTACTGCTACTGGTAATAATAATAATAATAAGTATTATAATAATAGTAGTTATAATAAAGATAATAACACGATTATTACAAAATTAAGAACATCTAACTGGAAAAATGAATAATAAATACAAATACTGAGAGGCACAAAAGTTATTAGCTCGGCTAGTTAGCTAGCTCTAAGATTGTCACATTAAAACGTAATAATTAATGCATAAAAATGAATCGTGATAATCAAAATTTAAATAATAATGAATACGTTATAAATAAAAAATTATATATAATTAATAAATAATGAATCATAATGAACAATAATAAAAAAATGATAAATATTAATGAATCCCTAAAGGCGGTAATGAATAGATAGTAATGGAAAAAATATGAAGAACAATGAACAAATAACAAATAATAATGATTAAACAATAAAGAATAATGAATACATACTACATAATAATACATATAAAATAAATAATAGCGAAGAAAAATATGTAATAATGCATAAATAATGATAATAATAACAAATAAATAACAGTTGAAAATGAATTATTATAAAACAAATAATGAATAGGGTCAAGATGGGTGAAATGAGACGTGGGGTGAAACAGGACTTCTTAGATAATTTTTTTTGAAAAATTATTTTAAAATAGTTAGAATTTCTAAATTAAATAAAACAAATGGAATAATATTACTTAAGTTGATATGTGTCTAAAATTGTTAAAGTTGGCAAAAAACGAAAAAATTGACTTTTGAAATTTGGACTCCAAAAACTTCATAGCTGACAAAAATTAAAACAGTTAGATATATGAAATTAGTCTTATATTGTAGAAAAGGCTTTTGGCTCCCTTTTTTATATCAAATTAATTTGTAAACAAAATTGTGATTTATTTTTTATCAACTTACTAGAGTGGGGTGAAATGGGACGCTTCGCAGTTCTTATATTTTGTTGTATTGAAGATATTTATAGCCAGAAATTAACAAGTATTGGTAATAAACCCAAAAAAGTATGTAAATATGTTTACAAGTGTATAAGTATTATAAATTAAGAGTGTTGTAACAATTAAAAAAAATAAAAACAATAAAGGAAGCCTAGAAATAGGCTAAGGGCCCACATTCTTTGAGAAATCTGTATCAGAAATATAGATAAGATTTTTGTTTTCAAAATTACATAAGGTAAGTGATTATTTTTGTGTTAATTCCATTTATTTTCACTTTAAAAATTGTGTCTCGGTTTCACCCCACACCCATGGGTTGAAACGAGACATTGATTTGTTTTTGAAAAATATCAAATAAATTAAAAAAATTGAAATTCAGAGGTACAATGTAATGATAATGAATACAAAAATAAATAATGCATAATAATAACTACATAAAAACTGTTAAGGGAATACACAATGAGTAATAATGAATAAACCAATAATAATATTGAGTAAATAATGCTATTCATAATTTATAAAGAATAAATAATAATGATTAAGTAACAACTAATAATAAGTAAACATTAAATATTAAATAATAACTAACAATAAATAAACAATGACACCAATAAGGGAATAAATAATAATTTATAACTAATAATGAGTAAACATTGATAACAATAGTAAATAAATAATGAATGAATAATAAGCGAGCACGAATAAATGCTATGCATTAAAGGCTGTGTTTGTATGTTAAAAAAGTTTTAAAATTGTGCAATTTTTTAATAAAATTCTATATACAGGTAATGCTCCTATTTCACGAGACATACGGACCAATAGTTGTTCGTTAATTAGGATCTTTTATGAAATAAGATCAAATAAGTTATAGCTGTCTACATATAGGAAATAGTTTTCCATGATGAAAACTGAAAACCTTTGTCTATACGCAGGTATAACTACATTAATTATAGGCAGCCATACTTATAGAGCCCTGTAGATAATAAACACTAAGGTAATAAATAATAAGGTAATAAATAATTCATGTCATAGAATATGTATTACATGTCCTATGCGATTTTTTTAGTAAACGGAGAAGATGTAAATAATTATCTATTCACATATTGTTTTGTGCTGTATTATATACATAGGTTAATTTAATCAAATTTACATTATGTATAGTATAATATATTTTTCGTGTGTTAGGAATCAAAATCGTGAAATAAGATCGCCGTCTCAAAAAATATGTCATGAAATAGGAGACTCGTTAAGTGAAAACATACGAATTAGGAGCTTTACCTGTACTAACACTTTCTTCCATTTGTTACCAATAAAATTATTTCTAAGCCTTCAAAAAAATTTGGTTAATCATGAAATTGATGATAAATTTGCTAATCCCTAAAAACTACTAAAATGTCTAATATTTAAAAAAGTATACATTTTTGGCAAAACAATCCTTCAGGATAAACTTTTCTCTAGACCTTCAAACAAAAATATCCGTTAACCATGAGTCTCAACTTTCTTGTAAAGTGTATGTTATGGAGAGAAATAAAGTGGATATATTATGCGTACTAGAGACAAGATGGAAGGGAAACAAGGCAAATGAGACGTGACTATAAGGTTTTTATATAGTGGAACCGATGAAAGAGGAAAAAGTGGTGTGGGAGTTGTTACTAGTAAAGAAATGAAAGCAAATGTGGTGGAGGTGGAAAGGAAGAGTAGTAGAATAATGAAAATAAAATTGTACTGTGGGTGACATGATCTTAACGTAGTTAGTGCAAACGCACCACAAGTGGAATGTGATGAGGATGAAAAAAAATATTTTGGAGAGAAATAAGCAAAATTATGACATCAAAAGAACTGGAAGAAGGAATAGTCATTGTAAGTGACCTTAATGGATAAATTGGAAGTAATCATGAAAATACCAGTAGGATTTACGGAGGACAGATATGGGGGGAATGGACGAAGAAGGAGAAAGGATAGTGGATTTTGATTTGCAATCAACAAAACTTTATTCACAAACGTCAACTATGCAACATACAGTAGTGGATGGAGACAGTCGCAGATAGATCTCCTGATGTGTAGAAGAAACCATCTAGCAGAAGTAAAAAACTGTAAGATAATAAAAGGGGAATGGTGTCAGACTTCCTGAGACATAATGACCAGGGGAAAAAAGTAGTATAACCAAAATTAAGGTGGTGGAGATTGGAAGACCAAGAGATAAAAGAAAGGTTTAAGGAATTAGTTCTAAGTTCCTTCAGATTAGTAGACGATGTTAACACCTTGTGGGTAGAAAATAGCGCAATAATTCTTAGAAAAGCATAATTACTATAGATAAAGACATCTGGCAGAAGACCACTCAATGAAAAAGAGAGCTGGTGGTGGAATACAGATGTACAGGAGAGGATCAAAAAGAAAAAAAGAAGCACGGATTGCTTATGATAGAGGTAATTCCGAGGAAAACAAACTAGTGTGGAAAAATGCAAACAATGAAGCAAAAAAGGCAGTAGCAAGGGCAAAGGCAAGTGCAATGAATGATTTTTATGATAACTTGGAAACATCAGAAGGAGAAAGGAGCAAAGCAGTATCCCACAAGAGAGGGCAGCTACGAAATGAAAACAAGGAAAGCAGTAGGACCTGATGGTATACAAAAAGTTTAGAGTGGGTGTTGGTCTCCACCAAGGATCAACTCTTTGCCCATACATTTTTGATATTGTGATGGACGTTATTACAGAGGATGTCAGAGAGGAGATCCCCTGGAGTGCAGTGTTTGCAAATGACATTGTACTAACTAGAACTAACTAGAGAAAGAATAGAACTAAAGCTGGAGAAGTGGAGGAAAGCACTTGAAGATCGAGGCATGCCCTCCCAGAAGAAATACGTTGTACGTACGTACGCGTACCACACGTACGTTGTACGTACCTTACGTACCAAACGTACGTTGTAAAAAACATACCTTCGGTGTGTTTTTTCACAAAATATGTCCTGGTTTGGTTTTTTGTATCCACAAATTACGTACGGAAGTGTTTTTGTGCATACAACATGCCAAGTACGTGTTTATTTCGTTCAGGTACGTTTGGTACGTAACGTACGTATAGTACGCGTACGTTAAAAACTGAATATTTGTGGATGGGAGGAGAGAGAGAACGCGTACCACGTGCTAGTGAAGTAGGGTTTGGAAGACATCAAGAGGGTTGAAACTTTTAAATATTAAGGATCCAATGTGACAGAAAATGGAGAAATGAGCTCTGAAATAAACCACAGAATACAGTGTGCATGGATGAACTGGAGAAATTCATCAGGAATATTATGTGATAAAAGAGTTAGTGTGAATGTAAAGGTAAAGTCTTATAAGATGAGGATGTTGAGATGAATGTTTGGAGTCACAAGAAGGGATAGGGTCAGAAATTATCTTATTAGAGGGACAGTAAAAACAGTCGAAGTAACGAAGAATGTTCAATAGAGAAGATTATAGTGGTTTGGGCATGTTACTAGAAGAGAAGAGGAACATGTGAGTAAAGGGGTCATGAATATGGAGGTAGACGGGAGGAGAGGTAGGGGAAGGCCAAAAATCAGATGGAGGGATAATATAGGGAATGACATGCGGAAAAGGGGCTAAGAGAGCAAGATGCAAATGACAGAGCAAGATGGAGGAGGCTGGCGGGAGACAGCAATCCCATATAGAAATGGGTAAAGCTGAAGATAAAGAGGAAGAAGATCTTTTTGGATTGAAAAAGTTGTTACTTAAGAACATTATTTTCGTAATTTTGCTTGAAATTAATGCTATCGTATAATTAATGTACAATTATATTCATCTTAATTTATTTTAATTTTTATTTATTCTGTATTTTATAATGTACAGCAATTACATTCATTTTATTTATTTTAATTTGTATATACTTTATATTCTATTTTATAGATCTTGTATCTTTGATTATTAAATATTTTACTTGTCAGCCTCAATAAGAGTAGGTTTCTACTAATGAGGCTGCGCCCGAAAGTATATTGCATATAATCTTTTATCCTGTATATGTATTTTGGCCAGAAATAAAAATTATGAAATAAAACAATTATCAAAGATTAAGAAGGTAATAAATATTTATTTTCAGTTTTTGATTGAGGTCGAGCCAGCTGTACCTTCAGTTTAATCTTAAGACTTAAAAATGCGTTACTTGGTTTATATTTACGTTTGTTTGTATTTATATAGATTGTCTACAATTGAATGTATATATTATAACCTTAGTGATTGATATTTATTTATGTAATTATTTATTTATTATAACGTTATTTCTAATTTCTAATAGTTTTGAGTTGTCTTATAGTTCATTTACATTTCTTACAGGTAGAAGTTCATAGAACTGTGGTGAACTCTAGAATAAGATAATTCAAAATATCTCCGCAGAATCTCTCTAATATTGGAGAGATCCCACCACTATTTTTGAAGTAAAGATATTTATTCAATTATAAATAAATGAACAATATAAGTGGTTTCTTTTTGTGTAACTGCCTTGGTGATTAGATATCATTTGTATAATCACCGTGGCAAACGCAATGTGTTCTGTTTGGCAGACATGGATCTCTAACGGCAATAAGGTTTTCGAGTGAAGTGCTGGTTTGGAACGTGGCAAGCGACACAAGAGTGGGAATTCACCAATTGTATAAATTTTCTTTGGCGTGTGCGGTCTAAAACCTCAATAATATGCCTGACATTACCAAAAATATGGTAATCTACCTTTTCATATTATGATGTCTCTGGCGTTAACTAAACTCTTTTTGTGAGACTCATTTAATTTATTGTGCCTAGATTGTAATACAAAAATACATACTCCAGCGATGTGGTCTTCCTACCATGAAGCTCGTTTATATACTATTGGAGAACCCGAAAAAATATTGAAGCCCTTCTGCCACTTTTCCATGAAAAGGCCGTCACTCCAGGAATGATCCGACATGGAATTAAACTGATGAAAGACACATAGGAGCAGCTTAACTCACACCAAATCAGTGTGTTGGTAGTGGACCAACCACTCTATGTTGTTGTAAAAAATACAATTAAATTTTCCTGACATTTTTGCGGATAACAATTTTGTGAGCTTGAAACTGAGATGGCTTTATGGAGCACCATGAAAAATATTCGGCGTGGGTATAAATGGCCTGAAACCATGAAATAAGCAAGCTAGTGAAGATAGAAGCAACAACCACAAAAACAAGATATTGACATCAAGTTACTCTTCTGATGCTTGCTAGCCTTCTGAAGCGATCCTACGAATATAGTGGAACCAAGAGGACTCTTTTGAGGTTTGGGTCATGGTACCCTCGCAAGAAAGTCCAGTATTCAAATTCTGACTACTCGTACACAAGTACCAACGTGTAGAAGTATATTATTATTATTATTGTATTGTTACTATTTTTATTGAAATTTACTCCATAAGGAAACATGTACTATAAGAATCAGTGTAAATAATTTGTTTAACCAGTGTTAAACTGTTTATTGTTTAACTCTCACTAATAAAGATGTAATTTACGTTTATCATGAAAGATTTAATGGCACTATTTATAAATTACTTAAAAATTCTTGCCATACTAAAATTAACTTGCGGGATGATTATATTCATCATATGCTTTTTTCATATAATAATACAGTAAGCAGAGTAAATTTAGTCCTTATGATTTGATAATGTCATATCAAGTAGAAACTAAAATAGGTAGAAATAATTCTAAGAATTTTAATGAAATACCTTATGAAGAATATGTTTCATTATCTAGATTGAAATGTTTTCAATTGTGCAATATTGCAAATGATAATTTAATTAAAGTACAGAATCTCAATAAAAGTATACCGATTTGAAATATACAACTCGTAGTTTTGAGATTGGTGATTTAATCTTAATGAAACATAAAGATAAGCCTAAAATGGATCTTATATGGACTGTTCCATATACAGTTATAAATAAAGTAAATGATCTAGTTTATATCATCTTAATCAACGATAAGCCTTTCACATACCATGTGAGTTTATTAAAGAAATATGAATGTCCAAAAACTGATCAGCAATATGTTACAATTAATTAAGTTTTTCTCGCTGAAGGTATATCAATGCCTAAAATTAAAAATGTTGTACAAACTGACCATAAACCCCTTTTGTTCATGAATTCAAACCCAAAGAATAAAGGTAGATTTTGCATTGTTTATTTCATTTATTTTAACTTCTCGCTTTTCCAAATTTATGAATTTTTTTTCGAAGCTGATGGGGGAGGTGTAGAAGTATATTATTATTAGTATTGTATTGTTACTATTATTATTGAAATTTACTTCACAAGGAAACATGTATTATAAGAATCAGTGATACGAGCGCATATAT
>JARUHE010366171.1:0-17537 GCA_031471125.1 Archaeomysis grebnitzkii
TTAATATATTTGAGTTCTCATGAAATAAGTTATTTATTTCTTTAATATATTGGAGTTCTTATGAAATAAGTTTTTTTATTAATTTAATATATTATAGTTCTTGGGAAATAAGTTTTTTATTCATTTAATATATTTGAGTTCTCATGAAATAAGTTATTTATTTCTTTAATATATTGGAGTTCTTATGAAATAAGTTTTTTTTATTAATTTAATATATTATAGTTCTTGGGAAATAAGTTTTTTATTCATTTAATATATTTAAGTTCTCATGAAATAAGTTATTTATTTCTTTAATATATTGGAGTTCTTATGAAATAAGTTATTTATTCATTTAATATATTCGAGTTATTATGACACAATTATGTATGCATTAGAAAATTAAACAATTGTATGGACTTTAGAAAACCAACCTAAATGCTTCCTTGACAAATGCTTTCAAATAAGACATTTTATTCAAAATTTTTGGTGTGATCGGATCGCTCGTTATGTGTTTTGCAATTTCTTTGTATATGTTTTCCTGCACTTCAGGGTTTAGAGCTAAGCAATGCAAATTGCCAAGTAATGTAGGAACAGTCTGAAAAATGATTTTAAAGAAGAATTAATTATATGAGAAAGAAGGTGTCATTCTATTATTTAAACAAACAAAATTAAAAGAGTGTCCTTTCAGTTCATGGTAAAGAAAATAGTTTGAACCATTTTAGTTTAATATATTCTATTGTTATTGCAGATAGTAAGTAATCTGACATTAACATTCATGTACACTAAGTAATGATAACTTCAAAATTGTGTCATGCATGATCTATAAAGAAAAATATATTTCAAAATTGAGCTATTAAAAGTTGAGAGTTTAACTAATTTTATTGGAATAGGAATTTATATAAATAAATGTCTGATTATAATTTCAAACCTATTTGAATAAAATAAGTTCAGATATTAAATAAAATAAAAATCTATTTTTTTTAAATTTCAATATCAAAAATTGAGCAACACCGGAAACAATTGGGCTAAGATTAGTTTCAAAAAGAAATTATTCCTCCAATTATAACACCTTATACAAAATTCTTCCCAGTAAAATTTGGTTGAAAAGCAACAAATGTTTCATAATAAAAGAAAATTATTTCTAATAAAAACAAATGAAACCTAAATGTTGCCTCCTTGAAAAATTCAAGTTTTTTGTGTGAAAAATAATAAAGAGGTACTTACAGTGGAAAGACCATCAGAAAACAGAGAAAGCGTTATTGTTACTACGTCCTTCATAGAAAGATCTTTTCTTGACATTAAGTAGGATATAAAATTATACTGGCCATCCTGTAAGTTTTTTGAACTGATGAGATCATTGATCACTTCAACTGTTGAATTTATGAACTCAGTAGAAACTCTGAAAACAAATTGGATAACTAATGTTTTGGAATAATTTTAATTTAAAATGGAATTTTCTCATAACCAATTAAATTGTAGTTACCCATAGAAAAAATCTTCTAGCTTTAACAGTCTTTTATACTTTGGCATTTTTAAGTATCTGTAAAGTCTCAGTGAAAATTTCAAATCTGCTGTTATCTGAAATGATAAGAAACATCAAAAACTTGTTGAAAATAATTGCCTGCATTATAATATTGATCTTGTATTGGTAAATTAAATAGATCACAAGCAATTCAGTACCATGTCTCCTTAGGGTGTGGTTGACTAGGATAATAATTATATTCACAGAACAAGTTATGTTACAATCATTACATTGGCGGTAACCATTACCTTATTTGAACATGACTGACCTATGTGGGATACACAATCACCACAATGTCCAAATTAAAAAAAACAAAAGATGAATAAAATTACACATTAGCATAAGTAAAATTTCAGCATTAATGAACTGCGAACCTTTTCCATTCAAATTAAAACAATAAATTTATGTATCATAGTTTGATTAATTTAATATTTTTTATTCATTATTATAAAATAAAATTTATTAATTTCATACCTGAAATATTTCTCGATTTGCCTCAACCAGTTTTGATGCTCTTTTTTCTTTGGATCCCCCATCAAGGCTCCCAAGAGACGTCTCGAAGCAGACCATTCCTGCGGCTGAAAACTTCGGACATTAAATCATCCATCGATCGAAATTACTAAAACTAAATTTATTTTCCAAATTTATTTAGCATCTTAAACTTATTTATCTATTTTTATAATTAAATTCTTTAACAAATTATATGGCACTTGATTTAATTTTTCGAGTGCATAAATGCAAAGCAAACATAAAAGGAACAAAATTCTTTCATATTCTATATATACAGAAAACATTTAAAAGACAAAATGTATATTTTGGTTTTACCCATTTAAAGGCTGGACATTACACTAGTGACCATGGGGAGGGTGCAGCTTTCAGAGCCTAGACAATTAATTTAGGAAATGTAAACAAAATTTTTCTTATTAATTACTATGAAAATAAGTACGAGGAAATTTGTAAACGAATTAAGGCTTTGACCGAATAGAATTTATGAAAACAACAAAAATTCAAAGAAAAAACATTTTGGCAAAAATGTACGAAGTAGTGTCTAACCAGAGTATTGAAAACCTATTATTTTAATGAACATCCATTTTACAAAAAAATAACCCCTTGAACAGTATTGTTCAGAATTATATATAAAATATATTAAAAAAATTAAACATTTTTAAAAATAATTTTACTAAGTTGTGTCTAAAGAGATTAAAAACTAATATTTAAAAAAATTAATTTTACCAAAAAAAAGTATTTTTGACAACCTTGTTCAGAATTATACATAAAGCCATTTGTATTCATTAAAAAAAATTCATAATACCAGACATGATTTTGAAAAAAAATGTTTTGTTCAAATTTGTCTTGATTAAAAACCTAAGCTGAACCTAGCATACCCCTAAATAACTGGATTGTTTCAAGATCTTTATGAACTTAAGAAAACTCTTAGTTGTAAATTTTTAAAGAACTTAATAAAATCATTCACCAATGAACATTCTTATCAAGTTTTTACAACCTTTTCACAAACTTGTGGTGTATGCACCTTACAAAAACATTCATAATATGTTTGTCACAAACTTGTGTTGTATGTACCTTATAATTAACCTTTATATTAAGTTTGTCAGGTTTGAGGGATTTCTTAAGTTTGTAAGGATCTCAAAAAACACCATCTCAGGTTTTTAATTAGGACAAACCTGGATTTCTGTAGGGATTGTATCTAACCAGATATTAAAAATGCATTATTTCAATAAAAATTAGTTTTACAAAAAATGTATTTTAAAAAACATTCCGAATTATATATAAAGTCATTCATGTTCAATAAAAAAAAACGTTTTCCATAATTCTAACTAGTTGTGTTCAACCAACATTTGAGAATCTATTATTTCAATAAATATTCATTTTACAAAAAATTGATTCCAAACAATATTGTTCAGAATTATATATAAAACCATTCATGTTCAATAAATTTTATTTTTTTTGTCAAAAATGTGCTAAGTGCTGAAAAGATCCTCCACATCCACATCCACCTCTGCCCCACAATAAATAATAGTATATAGTTTGTCATAGCCTAAAAATAGAGCACAAAATCTTACATTCAAGAATCCATTTTCCCACAAGATTTTCAAGCTTTTCAACAGTTCCATCAGGTGATAAGTATTTTGGCAACTGTGTGACGGCTTTCTGTGCAACTTTGTCTTGCAATGGCAAGTAGTGACCGACTTCCTTTGGCCGCAGCATCATTTGTTGAACGGCATGACGAAGTTGATACCACTTGGGACCATTGCTAAAAATTATTATTAATATTGCTAAGAATTATTTCAAAATGTTGTGCTTATATGTTAATCCTTTATGAAATAGGAGATCCTATCTGTCACTTTTATAATATTAGTAAGGTCAATAAACAATAATTGTAAGGCCTTATATGTCCTAAATGCCATAATTTTTGAGGACTGTAGATTTTAATATTTTATAGCATAGTAGTGAAATAATGATTTTCATGCACCATTAATTAATTAATTCTTCAAGAAATTATTTATTAATTAAACTAGTCTTCAAAATTTTAATATACAAACAACAAATTTATGTGAATAAAAATATATAAAACTGTTATAAATAGTCATATTTACACATTGCCCAATCCTGGAGACATATCCTTTGCCTCACGATATAATTGGGTAGTTTCCTGGAGAGGAGGAATGTGAGGAGTCTTTCCATCTGCCTCGTAAATTGTTTTTATATCATCAGGATCAAAAACATGAACAATGACTTGGCTTCCAAAATTTTCTCTTACCAAACAGCCATATTTATCATACAAATCTACAATATCTAGATGATAATTTTTTATGCTTTTCAAACCTGAAAAAAAATCATTAAATAAGTATTCTTTAATAATAAAAAGGAATACATTTAAAGTTTACTGTGTTGTTAAAATAGTTTTATAAAAATGTCATAAATTCTTAAAACACTACAATAATGAACATCATTTTTCCATTTAAAAAGTTTTGGGTGAAACTTCACGATAGCTACTCTTTTTTACAACATTGGTGTATTAAAACACCCATTTTACTTTAATAATTTTTACAATTTTTTTCAAAAGCTTTTTTATAGGTCCTCTTATTTATATATTTACACTCTGCACATACGAGAAGGTTGGGTTAGGTGAGGTTTTGTAGTTTTTTTTAGAACTTTCAAAAGAAAGTTCATTGGTTTAATATGTCATTGTTGTGAAAAAGAGTAGCTGTCATGAAGTTTCACCAAGTTTTGCACTAGACTATAAGTGTGGAAGAACTTTTTGTAATTAAATTTTATTCAAAACAAAACTTACCTATTTTATATGGTAAAATTGTTCCTATGAATGGAAGCCGAGTTGGTCCTGGAATATCCTCAAAGGGTCTGATGTCTTTTTTTGCAATAGCATTATGCACAAAATTTTTATGAATTATATTCAAAACATAGATATTAGATTTTAATCTGGATGATATGAATGCTCGACTTGATAAATTTGTCATTATTCTGTAATAAAAGTTAAATAAATTATTAATATATAATATATAATGTTCTCTCATACACTTAAAAGTATTATCTAAATTATTGTTTACTTTATTTATTTATTCATTTGTCATTTCTTGTAATAAATGAATAAACAAATAATTGTTTTTTTTACATCCACAGAATGTTTTTACAAAATTTCACATAAGAACTGCAAGGGTAAATGACTTTGGTTGCTAAAAATAGAAAGAACTATGATGTTTTAAAAATTTATATATTTATATTTATGAGATTTATAAACATGAAAAAGAGGATATCTTTTGATGTCAAAGGTCATTTAACAAGTCCTATTTATACATTATCTTGACATTGTAAGTAAATTGCCAAATTTTTTTTATAAAAATACACAAGATTACAAATACTTCATCATACTTTCTTGTTAAGTGTTGCTAAAATTGATTAACACATCTAAGGTAGGCTTTAGCCGAAATTTATTTTCTGGTATTTCATCAGCGATTGACTGACTTGACTCAATAATCCTTGTTGTTAAATTTTTATTAAGTTTCTTTCTTACCGTTTATGTAAATATTTCTTTTAAACATTTATTTTTATTTTTTCACATCATTTCTAAAACCTATTATTTTATGAACAGTTTATTTTAGAAACTGTGAAATTACAATTGAATTTGAATCAATGTTTCGCCATCAGGAATTCCAAAATAGGACTTGTCTTACAATTTAGAGGGGCACTTAGAGAGATTCACCACTAATTTATTTAATATGTACACATTTTTATAATCATTGATCAACATGTCATAAACTGCCATTTTTGGGTATGTACTTTTATTGACCAAATTGAAATTTTGGATGTGGAATGTATTCACACAACCCAAAAATCACACCCTAGAACTTCAGAGTCCATGTCCAAAAGTAAACTAACAGCCTGTGACTCTGCCAGCTGTCAACATACTTTCTAATCAAATGCCTATTGACCGGAAATAAAGATGAATATAGATTGATTGATTATATAAATAAAGGGGTCAATGCCCAGCACTGCACCCGGAGGGTATTCAGCACTTTCAAACAACGATATCAATACCAGAAAAAGGATTAAAAACAATGCCAATCAAAGCCGATAAAACAGTCCAGTGGACTTTAAAATCTCAACCAATGCATGAATCGGAGTATCTTCATTTTGAATCCTCGCTAGAAGAAGCCCGACCAGGCCAAGATGTACTCTCTCACCAGAGTAGATCACACAGGTAGTTAAAATATGTTGGACAGTCAGCACACAGTTGCAGGTCGGGCAAACGGGTGGAACATGAGCTGTTCCCGAGGAAAGGAGGAAATCATGGGTCAACCTCGTGTGCCCTATACGCAGTCTCGCGAGGACAGCATTAACTCGCCTTGGGAGACGGTCATGCGTAACCCAAGGGGAGATTTCAGGGCGGATAGATCGCAGCTTGGCGTTGGTGGTAAGCCCAGACCAACGATCCTGCCACTCTGTCATCACAATACGACGTATGCAGTTTTTCATGTCATCGTATGGAATGGCTGTGTGTAATGACAACCTATTCGTCACAGCATTCTTTGCTGCTCTATCGACTCTTTCATTGCCAGGGATGCCCACATGGCTAAAGATGAATATAGAGACTATTCATCCATAGCTCACGCTGAATGATGTTCAACAACTGAAGATCTCACCTTTCTTCTTCTTAAAATAAAGTTGTCGAACACTAATTTATTTTAAGGTGCAGATGATGACAGAAAAATAAAACCTATATAGAGCTTTTACCAAACGGCATGCTCAATAAAAATGAAGAGAGAAAACACAGTTAAACATATGAAATAACATAAAAATATTACTAGAAATACTACGTTGAGTGAAAAATAGTTGTTTGCCAAAGAACCTAATGCAAAGTGTTGCTTCAACTGCCGTCCACAGTGTCTTCCAATAGTAATTCTAATAGAGTAATTACTAGAACGGCAGCTAAAGCAATGCCTTGTCCAAAAGTATGGTTCCATAGTCGAGAAAAAATTGGAAAATTTAAAACTAGTACCACTTATGTACCTGCAGAACTTTTATCATTAGATTATATGGCAAACAACTACTTTTCATTGTATGTAGTATTTCTATTGATATTTTTATATTATTTCATACTTTTAACCGTGTTTTCTTCTAATTTTGTGTAATTATTAAATAATTTTAAACTATTTTCAGTTTTCGTACTCTTTCCAACCGTCGGTTGTGACGTCACACCTGGATTATAATATAATGAAACATGTTCATTTAGATACAAATTATTGAAATAAATGTAATGTTAAATTAATTATAACATGCTATATATCACAAATCTAAATCATATGTCCGCCATTATTTGTAACGGTCCTCTTATTTTTTATATTTACCCTCTGTGGACTTTGTGTACAAAAAAGTTGGATTAGGTGAGTTTTTGTAGCTTTTCTAAGACTTACGAAAGAAAATGATTACAAAAACTTTACATAAGCAGTTCCATTACACGCTACTGGGTGGTTAATTCCAAAATATGCCGTTGTTGTACAATTGCTTAACCATTCTTAAAATTTACCTGTGAATCTTAAGAATGGCTACAAAATTGTACTTAACTGTTTGACCATGGCATATTTTGAAATTCACAACTCAGCAGCATGTAATGGAATGCAATTGTAACTGCTTATCTTTTTTTTTAAATAATTTTCTTTCGAAAATCTTAGAAAAGCTCTAGAATCTTACCTAACCCAACTCTCTCATATATAGAGAGTAAACATACAAATAAGAGGACTTCAAAAAAATAATGGCAGACTTACGTTTTAAATATATAATATGTTATAACTAATTTAATATGGCATTTGTTTCAATAATTTGTAGCTAAATAAACATATTTCACTATATTATAATTTTAATAAAAATTATTTTTGGAAAAAAAAATTCTTTTGAAAAATTGAAAAACTTTGTAACCATGTGTTAAGATTGACCCATGCTTACAATAACCAACTATTGGACAGCGTATCAAAAAGTAAAATGCTTTTAGATTACATAACAAGTACACAAAATTAAAAGGAAACATAGTTATACCAACGCCGACTCTACTACAGGCCTTTTACATACCTGCCAGGAATTTTTGTTAGTTACAAATAAACATTGGAAACACAACTGGTAGCATAGATACAAGCCATAACCGTGATCTCGACTTAACCTTTCTTCATCTTGGATCAACTTTTTTGATCGTAGATCAACTATTTTAACATTGATTGAACGACAAGAAAGTTAATCCCGTATCAAGAAAAGATGAGTCGTAAACGTATTGTGTAACTAAGTTTTCGATGTGAAAGGCCTGTAGTAGAGTCGGCGTTGGTAATAATTATTATCTACCTTAACAAAACAAAAATCAAACAATTATGAAAACAATAAATTGAAATTTTTACAATCACATAATTTTTGATGTATTCATTTAATCGTGTTATGTTTTTTGAATAAAATTGAATAAAAACCGTAAATTAGTAATTATCATTTCAAATCAAAATAAATAAGAAGATTTGGGGCAGAAATATATTCAACTGTTGAATGAGAAAAAAGTGTAAATATATTTATTGATGATGACAATTTTCAATTTTTTAAATTACGAAAGTAAAACATTTAAATGTTTATATAGAAACATCTTAACAGTAAAACTTTTAAACATTTTCTAATGCACAGATTTAAAACCAAATGTTTTTTCTTTTTATGTAAATTAAAACTTTTTATTTCATTTTCACAAAAAAAAAAATAATAAAACTAATCTTAAGTGTTTCAATAAATTTTCCCACTTTTTCAGATAAACCTAATTTGAATTAATCTATACAACATAATTTTATGTTCGTTTTAGTACAACATTAATAAATGTCATCTTAAGCAAGTTACTATCACCAACTACATAAGACTAATTTCCAAGTAATAGTGAATAAATTTGAAGAAATTGAAGTATCAAAACTCAAAAGTATACACAAGATAGGTAAATAATTTTATGCCAATTTGTTATTATGGTTAACAATTTTGAGGAATTGTTATTGTTTTTTTAATGTTATTATTTTTATCATTCTTATTACTTTCAGTGTTTTCATTATTACTATTATTTTTATTGATAGTGTTTTTTTATATTATTATTATTATTTTCATTATTAACATTACTATTAATAATATTATTATTATTATTATTATTATTATTCATAGTGCTATCATTATTTTCCATTTTTATCATTCTCATTATTAATACTTTGCCAAAAAATGTTATTGCAGTTATTAAGAAACTTATTATTATTAATAACATTGTTACTCTTAATACCTTTACTTGCAACATTTATTTTGCTTTTACTATTGTTATTATTATCATAATAATGATAATGATAATAATTATTGTCATTGTATTTCAATGATAAATATAATAAAAACAATAATTATAACAATAACGATAATACTAAAAATTATTTTTATTATTATTACCATAGTAGTAATAATAATAAAAATAATAATAATTACAATTATTGTCAATATACAACAAATTAAAGGAAGATAAGATAAGAAAAACAGAAGTTAGCGAGAAACAAAACTGACGCGGGAAGTGGCGCCCTCAGCGGCAAACCCGTGAACTAATCTCCGACGTCATTGCACTTCATTTGAAATATTTTAAATGAAAACTTTTGCAGAAATTTTCAATTACCAATGTTTTTATTTTTGTTTTTGTTATTCTATTTTATTTATTGTGTTATATAATAACGAAATAATAAATAACAATAATTTTTTTATATTGGTTGATAAAACATTTCATATAATGTCATTACACAAGTCCCTTTGAAATAATATATTAATGAACAAACTTTTTAGGTGTACCAATAAGATAGGTAAGCATTCATACAAACCGGTATTTAGAATAATTAAAAACAGAAATACAACAAATTAAATTGTATTTGTTTAAATAATATGCTATTAAACAAAAACTTTAACAAAAGTGTTAATTCAATCAAATCTAATTAGCTTTTATTTGTTTTGTGAATATTTATAAACCATTATATTTAAATATAATAATTCATTTAATTATTTTGTGATAAAATAGGGGGATCTTATTGATACCATTAAAATAGGGCTGAGCGAATAAAATTTGCCGAGAAAACTATATTTATTTTGGATTCGTTTTCTTGAAGTCTAGTTTATATTTAATAATTGTTTGAAATAAAAAAAGTTCGTAAATATGTGGTATTAAAAAATTATTTGATGTTTTCAATAAAGAATTGAAGCAAATGTGTCAGTTGCTTAAAATAAAATTAATAGTAAGCTTTTTTAAACTGGAAACAATATTAATTCTATTGGGAATATAATTAACAAGTACAGTGCTGTAATGAACGTAACGACCAAAACAGTTTGTTTAGTAATGAGTTTAAATGAATTATTAAATGTTTCCTCATTTTTGAATTTCACAAGCCAAAGTTTTTAAATAAAAAAATAAAAAATAAACATAAAAATGTAATAAATTGAAATAAATCAAGTAAGTTCTACTACATTGAAACCATTGTTTATTTTAAAACACCCCTAAACAAATGATACACTAGATAGGAAAAACTTAGATACGCAAATTTAACCATCATTTCTGAACTGACAGAAAAGGGTAAAAGTAAAATGTAATAATTGAAAATATAATAAATCTTTATAGTTAAGAAGTATTGATACGGCGACTAAAATGTAATGGTTATCACGAGAAATAATAGTAAAATGAACTCTAATTAATAATAATAGTTTGTTTTACCATTTAAATAAGTATTACAGTCTTAAGGAGCCAATTAACTGTTTCTGTCAAGCATGTAGACGAAGTAGCGCCTTAAACACCGGGTATAAAAGTACAATTATCTCGAATTGGACGAGCCAACGCAGAGGGACGACCAATTAACTCCACCTCAGCATTTTCATCGTTTTGTGGCCGTAATTAACCCTTTAAGCCCTGAACTTATGTTGCTTTCAGGTCTAAAACACATTGGAGTTTGTGTTGAAAATAATCCTTGTGGATTGTTGGTCTGTGACAATGCTATGTGCGAAGGGGTTAAGGTGAAGTCCGATCTGTTGCCTCACAATTTACATACTCGTCTAATTTGAGATATTGGAGATGGTGAAGAAGTGGATTAGTAGTGGAATGGAGGGAGATGGTTGAAAAGTGGATTCGTGGCACTGAGAACGTGGGGATATGGAAGAGGTGGAAGCCAATCCACTTTAGGACTAACCACATTTATAATCTCAAACTCTATCCAAATTTCATTTGCAAATAGTTTCATATTTGAAAAAAAATATATATCTTAAATCTCAAAGTAAGTTTTTTTAAAAAAATGTATATGTTTCTGTATTTTTTTGTAAAGAAAAAATGAATTTACTGTTTACACATCATTAAAAACATATCAACTAAGGGGCTTCTAAATTATTTCACCTCAATCATAAATAAATAAATTTAGTTTTTGCTAGATTTTAGTTAATGAAAATTTTATTTCTCAGATGTTAAAAACAGCAAAAAACATATAAGTAATTTAATTAGATTTTATCATTTTATCAATGTGTGAAAATTATAAAAAGAATTCTAAAACCAATCAAGAGATGTTTATCATAAATAATATAATTTTTTTTAACAAATATTAAAAAAATATTTTGAAAAGCGAAAAATCAGTTTATTGGTCACCTCGGATAAATTTGCATACGATCCAGATTGTCTGTTGTAGGCGCTGCTGGAGGGTCTAATTAGCCGCGTTTCAACATTCGGACGGACGAAAGCACAGGTGAAAATGTTTCGGTTGGCGTCAGAAATAATGTTTCTGTTTCTTTTATTTTTGAACAATTTGGGCTGAATGTAATTTTAAAGGGTGAAAATAAACAGAGTATTAGTTTCTATTGGAATACGTAATAATTATTCTTACGTATAAATATAAATGTTTGAAATCTTTAATCTACGAATAACCAAAAGAAATACTTATAACGGTAGTTTTAAAATTACACAAATTTGTAATTAATATCACAAGAAACAAAATGAAAACACAAACGAAATAAGTTTAATTTTATTCAAGCTTAGAATTAATTAAAGAAAATATGTAAAACACTTTTATAATGACTTGATTACAATGTATAATTAAATATTATATTTTTAAAAACAAAATTTTAAAATTTGATAATTTAAAAAATATAAATTTTTATTTATGTTGTCGGTTAGTTGGAATGTTTTGCTTAAATTTAATTTTTCAGCCTTAACAGTTGACTATTTCTTGAAAAAAATATGAAGTCAAGGAAAATTTTCTTTATTTGAATAAATAACTGGTTTTTGTCAGCCAAACATTTGGGTAAGCAATTAAAACTGTAAAATGTGGAGTACTTTGAATAATTGTGGTTTAAAAAAGTCAGAAATTAGTTATTAGAGCACAAATGCAAACCTAATGTTAAGATAGGTTAATCAACACATATAAATAGTATAGGTTGTCTACCAAAATTTCATATATTAGTAACTATGTTTAGTAATAAATTAATTATACCCTTATCATGAATTTGTATGCTCATGACAATTGGTGGAGTATTTCAGTTCGTGTAGGACTTTTAAAAAAGTTAAAGTTTAAAGAAAACATGAAGCTCAAGAAGAGGCCGAGGTATCAGTAGACTAGGAAAACCAGTTGACATGATATACGTTTGAATAGAAAAGTTGAAAAACAGATTACAAGATAATATAAAAGCATATTTTGGAGAAATCGGATATATAGGCGGTAAATATAAATAAATTAAGGAAGTTTTGTAAGAAGAAAAAGAACAGAAACGCCAAAATGAAGAAGTTCTTCATGCATTACGACTTAAAAAATATAAGTAAGAGTTAAAAAAGCTGGAAGACAACAACATCAAGGAACAATAATATTACAGTCAATTAATGGGTATTTTTTTGGAAATATATCCAGAAGAAAACATATAATGGAGGCGGTTTGTGAGCTATCAGCCGACAAATTGGCTGAACGAATTTTAATAAAGATGGAGGATGATGAGAAGGATGCTAATGATTCACAAGATCAATATAATGATATCAATTGGATGACCTACGATAAAATCAAGAAATCCAAATAAGAAACTAAATTTATAAAAACAGGAATACAATTTCAGAAGACGAATCTAATTGTGATTAAGATAAAACTAATTAAACTAAATAAGTAAACGAAAAAAAAGTAATATTTCAAAGAATCTTATCTGGATTTTCGTAAAGCTTGGAAGAAGGTAGTGAACCAAAGCTCAAGTTTCTCAAGCTGTTCACATTCGAATCTATAACCATTTAAACCTTTTTGACAGATTCATTGTTAGGTTTCATCTTTAAGATGGCTACAACCAAAGATACAATATACTTCAATGGCTACAACCGTAGAGAAGATATACCTCTATGGCTATAATCATAGATATAATATACCTGTATGGCTACAACCATAGATATAATATACCTTTATAACTACAACTATAGAGATACCAACGCTGACTCTACTATAGGCCTCTCGTGTTACTTGCTATACAATGTTGACTATTACAAAAAAACATTGGATACACAACTGGTAGCATAGATACCAATCATAATCGTGATATCGACCCAATTTTTCTTCATGTCTGATCAAATTCGTTTATCATAAATCGACTATTTTAAAATTGATCGAACGATAAAAAAGTTAATCCCGTATCAAGAAAAGATGGGTTGAGAACGTATTGTGTAATACGATTTCGATGCGAAAAGCCTGTAGTAGAGTCGGCGTTGGAGATACTATACTCTTATAACTACAACCATAAAAAACAATATATCTCTATTGCTACAACTATAGAGATAAAATACCTCTCTAACTACAACTATAAAGATACTATACATCTATGGCTACAACACATAACGGTAAGGCTTAACGTGAAAGCAATGTAAATGCAAAACTATCTAATTTCCTATACAAGTACTATAAATTGAATTAATAAAATTCAATTTAAATGCAACATTGAAGACAATTTTTGAGAAAAATAATTCTCAAAATGTATTTATATATAAATCAACTAAAACAGTTGTACTACGATTGAAATTCATAAACTTTTACAAAATAATTAATTAAATGATCAAAATATGCTGTCAACAATGATCCCCTGTAAGAACAGACATACCAATTGCACTGCTTACAATATTTTTTATATCAATATGAGAGTTAGCATCAAACAAATTTGAGGATATGAAATAATGCTGCCAAACAATATCGTATTTTTGAAATTGGTGTGAACCTAAATTCATTTTAATCTTTTCTTTTGGTGACAATTTGATAGTTTAATAGGTTTTTTATTTATAATTGATGCTATGTGAATCTGTTTTTATCAAATAAATTTTTCGAAATTTATCAACGTGGAAGTAAAAACCATGACGACAAATTCAAATAAAGTAAACAAAATTCAACTTTTTTTTCGTGTAAAATCAACATTAGTAAAGTTCTTTCTTATTAAACAATTCTTAATTCCCTATCAACAATTATGCAATTATGTTGATAGATATCCAATGCAAATAATGATGAAGTATTATTTACGAACAATTTGATCAGAACTGACATTAATCAATTTTATGCCTCTGACAAGAAATTGTTTTTGAGTCAGCAGATCCTGTATAAAAACTGAACAATTTATTTTAATGGCATTGTCGTCATACTTCCAGATTTGTCATACATATTAGTGTCATGCTTAGCATTATTTATGGTGCCAAAATAATGTTAATGTCATTAGTTCGGGACGAATAGACAAACTGAATGCACGTCCAACCAATTATTTTGTTGCACTACAAGAAAAAATTAAAAAGAAATATTTTATTTCCATTCATTACAAATGAGATTATTGTAGTTTCCGTTGAGGTTGGATCACCGTGATACATCTTAGAAGATTAACCCATTAACCCTTTTACGATCAAATAATGATTGTCATAAGAACTGAAATACCTTACAGCTTACACTGAAAACAGCATTTATTGACTGTACCACATATGGTACACTGGGCGTAAATGGGTTAATGCGTTAATAAACCTACCACAAGGGCTGGTTTCAATGCAACTTTAATGTATTGTACACTAAAAACACTTGAATAACTTCTTACGTCATAAAATTGACTAACCTTTGTTAACAGTACACATTATTCAATCAAACTTGTATTACATTGTTACAATGTGGTACGATTTTGATTGAATCAAAAAGATAGTGTGCACTGTTAACAAAAGTTAGTCAATTTGATGATCTCAATTTTGACTATCTTAGACATAAAAAGCTAATCAAGTGTCTTCCGTGTATTTCTTATGAAAATGACCATTCAAACATTGCAGGGTTAACCAATAACCATGTGTCAATCTGAACTTTTTTTTATTTAGTTTCAACTTTAGGTTTTAAAATTGATTGTCTTTAAAAAATAATCGGAAGTTAACCGTTATATTTTTTTTGGTTTATTTTACTTTAATAACAATAAATGTTTTAGTTAAAGAAAATATTATAGAAAGCTGAAAACATACTTCAAAAGTTTTTAAAGGCCAATTAGGTTCACCTCAATTGAAACACTGTGCTGTAAGTTATGCAACCAAGCAAGTGATTCTATTATTTTAGCATCTTAATTAATGCTAAATCATAGTTAAATAACAGTATGTTTAATTTGAGGAAAAAGATAGATAAACTTTTAAGTATAGTTTTAAACTATATTATGCTAATGTCGATTTTAACTAATGTTAAACAACTTAAAATAGAAATAAGAAAACATAACAAAATTCCGAAAAACAAAAAATAATAAACGTACCGTACAAAATCTATCAATGGATAGGTTTTATTGTCACTTTAATGTAAAAACGCAATTGTGTTTTTTTCTAAAAATACAATTAATGGTTCAGTACAACAATCAGTGAATGCTAAGGTTATCTAGTAACAACATATTTGTAATAAATTTAAAGCTCAGCAAACTGGGAAGTTTAATTATTTTTTAATGTGCAAGAAATGAATCTAAAATTTTGTTTACCAAAAAAAGTTATTTTCATTTGGTCCTAGTGGACCAGGCTAGGGGTGCAGTTTCATCATGATAATAATAAATAATCAATAAAAAATATAATTATTTATGTTATTAAAACTTATTATTGTTATTATTGTTTGTATTATTATTATTATTATCATTATTAATATTATTATATCATTTATTATCGTTATGAATTATAATTATTATCATACCAACTATTATCATAAATACAAAATGTCTTCACAATGATATACAACATCTTCGAACACATAGGATTTCAAAAGTACGACATGATAATAGTATGCAAAGTATTCGAAAGCTTTAATCATACAACTCATTAAGATTCTTTTAATTACGAAACAAAACATCATTAAATTGTATAAATATATTATTATTATTGGTTTATTGAAATAAACTTTTAATTCTAAATAAAGAAACTTAAATTTTTCGTTGGATTAATACAGGAAAAAAATGATTAACAACCCTTGTTATTTGCAAATGGCGACAGGTGAAAATATATTTTAACCTTTTGAGTTTAATTTAATTGTAACAGAACTAAATATCAATTAAAAAATATTAAGACAAAGTTGTAAAAGTTTGTAATTCTATAGTTAAATAGAGAGATTGTTTGATGACAGCTCTTAAACTGTTGGTTTATACTTATGATTAATTTTTTAATATGGTTATAGCTATTTCAAAAAAGATTTTCACAATTGGAACAAGTAATCCACATCTGAAGCAGTTAAGTCTATGTTTAGCATATTTAATTAGCCTGGTCGAATCCAGCAAAGTTAGTCCGGGTTGTGTCCCACCTGCTGTAAAGCAGGTCATAAAAGACCACGGAACCTCGCATACACATTTTTCAGTTTGATTAACGATTTCAGTAAACATAATAAAGCTATAAAATACACAGAATAAATACTATGAGGCTACTCAGCACAAGTTTATTGCTGAATAGATTTTAGTGCTAGTCTCCCATTGAATTCCTCTCAGCCAGTTTTCTTTTCCAACTCAACCTATTCCCGCGTTATCTATTTACCGCGAAACCTTCTTCGAGGGAGATACATTTCTATCAAAGCTTGATTTTTCCGTTTATTCTATTTCCTGCGTAATTTATTTACCGCGAAAATTATCCCTCCAGTAATATATTCACGCGAAATAAAACTTCGGCTTCAATTGTTTTCCACAAAATCTATTCCACGCGTAATCTATTCCGGTGTGATCTAAGTCTTGCGTAATCTGTTTCTAGCTTAATCTATTTTTACGAAGTCTAATTACCTTGTAATCTATTCCTGCGAAATCAAATATTCCCGCAAAATTATTTCCCGCGTAATCTATTTCCGCGCCATTATTGTTAATGAAGCTTACTTAATTCCTGGCATAGTTCATGCTTCAGTAAGTTCACTCCAGCATTAACGACCTACTGGGCTATTATAATTATTATTATTACTGAAATTATATCACATAATAATAATATTTTATGAACATTTTAGAAGTGAGAAAATCAGTTATTGTACTC
>JARUHE010366282.1:0-17533 GCA_031471125.1 Archaeomysis grebnitzkii
TGTAATATTGTAATAATACATAATATAATAATAATGTAATATTGTAATAATACATAATATAATAATAATGTAATATTGTAATAATACATAATATAATAATAATGTAATATTTTAATAATATAATATAATAATAATTCAACGGTGAAAATTTTAATTGAATAACTTTACAAATAAATGATAAATATTAAGATCGCAAAACTTTATAGAGAAAAGTTAGGTTTGGATTTTTATATTTTCGAATGAGTAAAACTTTTTTATTTGTAATAAATAAAATTGAGGTTTCAACTTTTCAAATTAATGTAAACTTCGAATAATTTTTAATAGAAATTATTTTGAGTTTTAATGCTAGAACTCATGTTTTAATGATAAAACACATTTTAATGATAGAACTTGTATTTTAATGATAGAACTTGTATTTTAATGATATAACTCATATTTTAATAATAAAATACATATTTTAATAATAAAATACACATTTTAATGATAGAACTTGTATTTTAATTATAGAACTTGTATTTTAATGATATAACTCATATTTTAATAATAAAATACATATTTTAATGATAGAACACATATTTTAATAATAGAACACATATTTCAATGATATAACACAAGTTTTAATGATATTGAAAATGTTTTAGTTTCTTAAAATTCTATTTTGTTTTTAAATGTTCAAACTTTAAAGAAATACATATCTTTCAACTATTTAAATATGTTCACTAATGTTCTTGTTCTTTTATCTAGGTTTTGTTTTATAGCCATGTGCGTAGGAATAGGTGCTCCTGCATGGGTATGTGTGTGTGTTTTGTGCATACACATGTGTATGTATGTGCGTTTGTGCATACACATGGGTATGTATGTGTGTTGGTGCATACGCATGTGTATTTATGTGCTCTTTTGCATACACATGTGTGTATTGCACCTCTGTGTTTTTGTGTTAGATATACTAAAAATGTAAATTTTTGTGTATACAAATAAGAAAGTAATTCTAACTACCGCCCTCGTCAGTTCATAGCTCAAAAATTAAGCTTAAAAGTTTAGAATTGTGAGGACACAAATGTGAGTGAAATTATTCAACTGTCATCCTAGGCTCTTTTTATTTCGTTGAATTGACTGGAACTCCAGTCCAGTAAAGCTTAGGGGTAAGTTTGCCCCATCATAGGTACCAGGGCTGCCACCTTTTGTGAAAGAAAATAATCTAGAATTTCAAAATAAATCGGCTAGAATAACCTAGATTGCGCAATGGCATCTTAAAAACATAGCAATGGAGCCTTCAATCATGGGTGTTTTACCGTTTTTACCATTACTTACTTTTCATTGTTTTTAACTACTTTAACTATATATAGATGGCAAAATTTATCAACTAGGCTAAGTAAAAACCTTTATCTAGCTGAAAAAACAGTTAGAGTGCCAGCACTTATAGATACTCAAATGTAATCAGCTGAGCAGATGGGGATGAGTACCCACCAAATGCAGGACCAGGCATAGGTCTGTTTCTTTATGTTTATTCATTCGGGGAAGAACTTCGATTAAGCTACTTGATCAACGTAATCTTAGAAACTAAATATTCACAGTAATTCAGAAGTTTTCTGTAAATGAAAAAAATAAACATAGAAAACCTGCGATAAAAGATTTTAATAAAAATGAAAAGAGATAATAATTTAAAAACAATGATTTAAAGAAAAAGAAAAGAAGGGCATTTTTCTGCAAGTTATGAGATAAATTTATACGAAGTTATTTATCGCATTTATGTAGCTCTGGAGAATTCAAATTTCAAATTTAGTTCCAACTGAATTCAAACAAAATGTTGCAACAAATGTTTTTCGGCATTTCATCATTTAGTACTTAACAAGATATTGCTATTAGGACAAAAACACATAATTTTATTTATTATAGAACATTACACAGCACATTAGCTACAATGGCAAAGAACGCTGTTACAAGACATTGAAGTATTGATGAAAAACTGTATCTTAGCTTTTATTGTACTGATAGTTAATTCAGTTGTTTTGGTGGACGAAATCTGTAAAATTTGGAATATTACGTAAGCTTTAAATAAAAAAAATTGGAATAATTTAAACTGTAGAATGTTTACGTTTGAATAACCTGTAACATCTGTAACCCTGTAACATCTGAGTAATGATTGTCATAAGGAATAATTTACATTAAAGTTAGTATTGGAATCAAACCTTATTGACTTTATTATACATTGAGTAACATTGTCAAGTTTTTTAAGGATTTAAGGAATTTAAGGAATTTAAGGATTTAAGGAATTTAAGGATTTAAGGAAGCAATTCAATGAAGGAAACAAGGAAAAAGAAAGCTTCAAAGTTTGGATAAATGATTCTCTAAAAACTTAAATTTTAAATGTTCTAATTTTTTTGGAATCATCTCTTGTGAGTGATGTAACAAATTGCAATTTAATTTGTGCATTAGAACGAATGTATTTAGCTGACATGTGCGGCGAATTTTGAAGAATCATGACGGTTATCGAGACAAAAATCTATCATGATGCAATAAGGTCTTAAGGTTGCCACTTACAGTTCAAAGAATTTGGCAATTTTAAAAAGTATCGAAGGAAATATAAATCCCTAACATTAAACGTAAAGTGTTATCCTTGAATATTTCGAGATACCTTTGTATATTTTTTACCTTCTTTCTCCTACACGAAATGTATATCTTATATCATAAGTCTATGCCACCAGCTAATAGAACCCATCATTAAACCATGACATCGCATCGTTTTACAAACCATGAAGAACATTTTTACGACTCGACATATTGTATTTATTTAATCTTTGTTACTATTACGTAAGATTTACTTTGTTACACTGTATGAAAGTGCAACTTAAGTTCATGGATTTTAACTACAGTAAAACTCCTGGAACGTAGAATAAAAAAACGTTTGAAGTTCCTAAAACGTAGAATCATGAAACGGAAAAATCCTAAGACATCCACATCGTTTCTATGTATACAAATAAAACGTGACACAAAGACAGGTGTAGCGGTGTTAATCGGTATGCCTGAAACGGAGATTGTTTCTATGACGTAGAAAAATTTCAGTTTACGTTTCAAGAGTACTACTGAAGTAGCTGATTCCAATCAATCACCTTACATTTAAAATAATAGTCTAAGGTTTTAATTAATACCTTCATTACTATAACTGAACCAGAATCAGCTCCAGGGCCGGATTTCTATCTGCTGAGGTCCTAAGCTATATGAAATTCGAGGCTCTTATTTTTTATGAATTAGTATTTTCTAAAAAACGATATTTAAAAAAAATGTGACCCCAGATGGTGTGACCTAAGCTGTATTTTGGTTTTGTTTTTTTTAATATAAATTACTGTAATTTGTTTTCTGAAATAAATATTATTATTATTATTAATATTATAGATAAGTCCAGCACTGATCAGCTTTATAACCTAATCCTGGTTGTTGTTGATCTTTTTCTTGTTTTTTGATTGCTATGTCCACTCACAAGATAAAACTTTTTCTTTGGATTTGACAAATTTGTTCAATTTAAAAAACAAAGAATCACTAATTATATATACATCCAATGTTCAATAATATTGTGTAGGATCATTATTCTTTCCTAAAATAGCCCGTTTAAAAGGTTTAAACTGCTTTATATAAATTAAAGTGTGGTAATTACTTTTATTATTATTCAATATTGCTATTGTATCAGCTATGAGAACTAGATATATGTTCGTTACCAACCATTTGCTGTAAAAGTTTAAACTGTTTATTTTCGTGACACATTTAACTGTTTAATACCTTGGGCTGATGACTACAATCATAGCACCTTTGAAATAAACACTAGATGTATCGACTACATTACTTAAAGTTGGAAGAGTAAAATGCAGAAACCAACCAACTTCATTCCAATGAGGCTTGAAGAAAATGCAATCATCGATATAAATCTATTGATGTACAGCAGCAATTCCAATCCTGATAAATAAAAGTTAATTTTAAAGCTGCATTTAACGTTTTTAGTCCTTGCATATCAATCGGATATTAACCTTTTGAAGTATGATGGGAAATCCATCTGCCAGTTAATGAATGTCTTCAATGTTAAGCCTTATGGGAGAAATAGCTCTGGCCTCACAGGGTTAAAACGAACGACCAGCTTGATATAACCAATTGACCGGAACAATCATTGTTTTCCTTGGATAATGGACATAAAATCAATCGAAGTCTTTCTCTCTAATGGAAACAAAACAAAGCTTACAGTCGTTCAGGGCTTTGTTACAGCTACAGTAACTATATTTTATCTATACAGTGCCTTATATAGTTAAACTACAGTAACTAACTGTATCTGTGTTGTATACTGTACAGTTAGACAGGAGTAACTATATCCAATATATACAGTGAACTGTTTAGACCCACATTATTGTATATTTGTTATAATTCTTGAATATAACTTTGTTATAAAGAGTTTATAACCGTCGAGTTTATGATAATATTTCATCACTCAAAACTTTTCGTTTGCGTTAAATCATAACTTTAAACAATGGTTGAGGTCGCATTTGAATACTGGAATCTAGATTCTCGAGAACATAATGACCGGAAACTCCAATTTTACTGACCAGTCTGATTGGCTGTTACGTCATTATTAAGATCTTAACTTAACTTTTAATTTCTTGCAGTATCTTGCTACATCTTGCTACATCTTGCTACATCTTGCTACATATTACTACATCTTACTACATCTTGCTACATCTTGCTACATCTTGCTTCATCTTGCTTTATCTTGCTACATCTTGCTACATCTTGCTACATCTTGCTACATCTTGCTACATCTTGCTACATCTTGCTACATCTTGCTACATCCTGCTACATATTGCTACATATTGCTACATCTTGCTACATCTTGCTACATATTGCTACATCGAGGTACATTGTGCTACATCTTGCTACATCTTGCTACATCTTGCTACATCTTGCTACATCTTGCTACATCTTGCTGTATCTTGCTGTATCTTGCTGCATATTGCTAGTTCGAGGTACATATTGCTACATCGAGGTACATATTGCTACATCGAGGTACATATTGCTACATCGAGCTACATCGAGCTACATCGAGGTACATCGAGCTACATCGTGCTACATCTTGCTACATCTTGCTACATCTTGCTGCATCTAGCAGTATCTAGCAGTATCTAGCAGTATCTTGCAGCATTTTGCAGCATCTTGCAGCATCTTGCATTTTTTTTATCAACATAAATGTAGATTTAAAGAGTCTGATAAGGGTAATGTAAAATATTGATTATAATCATTAACTTCAAGTTTCTCGAGTTATAAAATTTTTCAATAATTAAAAAACTTTTCTTATTTTAACTTTTTTAATGACGGAGACCAAAATGGTGGGAGAAGGGGATTTATTTTCAGCATTTGTGTTCTCTTTATTTCATGTTGAGTATCCATGCTGGTTTGTTTATGGGTGTGTGTGTGTGTGTGTGTGTGCGTGCCCCGGTGGATTTATTTATAAAGCTTATTGATTAACTTGAAAGTATAAAATTCAAATAAACTTTCAGTTGACGAAAACTGTTTTATCTTTGGTTAGTATAACATAACATAGCCAAAAACTGAGAAAGGTAGGTCATGATAGAAAAAAAGTCTGACATAAACGAAAGAAAAATTGAAGAAACAAACTTCAACTTGAATCCTGAGGGTCGCAGCAAAGGCCCTTAGAGCCCATATAAAAGACTAAAGGTAAACGAACTTAATGCTAAAACGACACCTGTGAAAAACGAAACTTGCAACTTAAAGCCAGTGAGAAAATCTAAGAATTCAAGGTCAAGTTCATAGATCATTCCGCACATATCAATGCTAATCATCGGCTGTATGGTGAGGTTTTATTGCATCGTTGGTCGTAACTTACTATTGTTAGACATGGTATTAATAAGGTCATTTCCTAATTATTTATGAAGGTGATCAATTGAACTTATGATCTGCTGTTCAATCAAACCTTAATATCGGCTTTTCATTAAATATTTTTATGTAGAAGCAATGTCATTTAATCTTTTTCCATGATTTTATCAGCTTGGATTAGCAAACTCGAATTGATTTAGTATTAGTTGGCCAAGTAGTGCTTTTAGATTACTTACAATCTTAACTCATTTAAAAAAACACTAAATTATTTTTTTAATTCAAATAGTTAGTTTTATTATTCAACTGCCATGTTCTATAGAAGAAACCAAAAACAGGAAAAACATTTTAGAATACAAATATTATTATCAAATCTTAACATTTTAGTCTGTGTTGTATTTAATCTTATAAATAGACTTCACTTTAGTAAATAAAAGTTCAAATATTTTTTTAATTCTAAAAATATTTTACAAAACTTATTTCATAATCACTGAGAAAATAATTTAAAAAATGTTGAAAGTAAACCTACTTCTATTGAAGATAAAAATCTATTACAATAAGACTCCTGAAACGTAGAATAATAAAACCTAATAAGTTCCTAAAACTTAGAATCAGACAGGGGCAACGGTGTTAAATCGGAATGCCTGACATGTCGGTCTACGCTTCAAGAGTTTACTGTATATATATTTTAATTGAACATTTTTAAGATTATTGAAATTAAACGATAGGTTGTGTGAGAGATGATGGACGAATAGATTAATGTTTCATAAAAAATATCATTCAAATAGTCTTTATTAAAGATTTAATCTCGACCGCACTTTTTATTGATGCAATCATTTTTTCTTGATTCAATCAACATTGACATAATCACAAAAAAAGGTGATTGAATCACAAAATAGTTGAATGAATAAAAAAAAGGTAAATGAATCACAAAAAAATTGATTGAATCACAAAAAAGGTGATTGAATCACAAAAAAGGTGATTGAATCACAAAAAAGGTGATTGAATCACAAAAAAATGTGATTGAATCACAAAAAATGTGATTGAATCCCAAACAATGTGATTGAATCCCAAACAATGTGATTGAATCACAAAAAGGTGATTGAATCACAAAAAAGGGGATTGAATCACAAAAAATGTGATTGAATCCCAAAAAAGTTTATTGAATCACAAAAAAATGTGATTGAATTACAAACAATGTGATTGAATCACAAAAAAGTTTCTTGAATCACAAAAAAAGTGATTGAATCACAAAAAATGTGATTGAATCACAAAAAGGTGATTGAATCACCAAAAGGTTTCTTGAATCACAAAAAAGTTTCTTGAATCACAAAAAAGGTGATTGAATCACAAAAAATGTGATTGAATCACAAAAAATGTGATTGAATCACAAAAAATGTGATTGAATCCCAAAAAGTTAATTGAATCACAAAAAAATGTGATTGAATTACAAACAATGTGATTGAATCACAAAAAGGTGATTGAATCACAAAAAAGGTGATTGAATCACAAAAAAGGTGATTGAATCACAAAAAAAGGTGATTGAATCACAAAAAATGTGATTGAATCACAAAAAAGTTTATTGAATCACAAAACAAGGATTGAATCACAAAACAAGGATTGAATCACAAAAAAGTTGATTGAATCACAAAAAAGTTGATTGAATCACAAAAAAGGTGATTGAATCACAAAAAAATGTGATTGAATCACAAAAAAGTTGATTGAATCACAAAAAAATGTGATTGAATCACAAAACAAGGATTGAATCACAAAAAAGGTGATTGAATCACAAAAAATGTGATTGAATCACAAAAAATGTGATTGAATCACAAAAAAGTTTATTGAATCACAAAACAAGGATTGAATCACAAAAAAGTTGATTGAATCACAAAAAAGTTGATTGAATCACAAAAAATGTGATCGAATCACAAAAAATGTGATTGAATCCCAAAAAATGTGATTGAATCCCAAAAAATGTGATTGAATCCCAAACAATGTGATTGAATCACAAAAAGGTGATTGAATCACAAAAAAGGTGATTGAATCACAAAAAAGGTGATTGAACCCCAAAAAATGTGATCGAATCACAAAAAAGGTGATTGAATCCCAAAAAATGTGATTGAATCACAAAAAAGGTGATTGAATCACAAAAAAGTGCGTCGAAAAGACGAATATAGTAGTTGAATATGGCAGTCTATCCATAACTAACAAGTCAAGCTTGCCTTGACTTGGAGGAAGGGCCACATATATACAAGATATCCTTAGTGTACATCACCTGGTTTCGGAAGTAGTATTAAATTTAGCATGGTAGAGATTGGTAAAGTTCCGACTACACTAGCTACATAAAAATACTTATTATTATTAAGATTCTTAATATTCTTAATATTCTTATTATACTTATTATTATTATTAATATTTTTGATATTATTATTAATATTCTTGATATTGTTATTATTATTATTATTATTATTATTATTATTATTATTATTAATATTCTTAATATTATTCTTAATAATAATATTATTATTATTATTGTTATTATTATTAAGAATATTCCTAATATTATTATTATTATTATTATTATTATTAATATTCTTGATATTATTATTATTATTATTATTATTAACAATATTCTTAATATTATTATTATTGATATTATTTATTGATAATATTATTATTATTATATATAGATGTGTGTACGAGCCTTTGTCTTATATATATGTCCAAACGTGTTTATTGTGTACAATGCATCAATTATTACAAAAACAATAACAAACAATTAAAGAAAAACTAACAAACCAACTCCACCGACCACCTTCCTTCGATCATTAAGTACCTAACTGTTTGTTTCCATAAGGACCAGAACCCATTGGAGTTAACATTAAAAAACAAATACTATAAGGAACGAATTTGTAGCCTCAGGCACTAGAGCAATCTTGACCATTCAACTTTCTAACCAGTGCTGCCACTCTAGCTGTTTTTCAGCTAGATCTAGATGTTTTTTACTTAGCCTAGCTGAGCAATTTTGTCATATGTTTTTAAAGTAGTTCAAAGCAGTTCAAAGCAATGAAAAGTAATTAAAACCAGTGAAACACGCATGATCGAAGGCACAATTGCTATGTTTTTAAGCAATCTAGATTATTCTAGCTGATTTATTTTGAGAATCTAGATTATTTTCTCTCACAAAAATTGGCAGCCCAGTTTCTAACCCTTTGATTCCTAGGGCTAAGGGTTGATTTCAATGTTAACTCCATTGTATTTTATATCTTATAGTGGCAACAATTCAGGCGTTAAGGGGTTAACACCTTCACCTTGGCCTGTTATCTCAGGCAAAGTCAGCAGGCTTTGATCGCAGGTGAAGTAGGCGTGGCTTATATATACCTCAGGCAAAGAAGGCGTGGTTTATATATATATGATGCAAAGAAGGCGTGGTTTATATATATATAATGCAAAATAGGCGTGGTTCAGATTTTAAAGTATACCAGACTAAGTAGGCGTAGTTAAAATATTTATGTTAAAGTAGGCGTGGCTTATATATCAGGCGCATGCGAAGAAGGCGTGGTCTATACATCTCAGAAAAAGTGCTTCTAATATGTGGAACTTGCATATTCAAATTGTTAATTGATTTGAGATGACTTTTGGGTTTATTTTATTATTATTTATATTATTGTTTTTCGTTTCCATTTATTATTATTGTTATTTTTTTGTTATTATTATTATTTTTTTGTTATTGTTATTTTTTTGTTATTGTTGTTTTTTTGTTATTAGTTTTTCTAAAATACCTTCATTTAGATATTATTCTGCTATATTTCTAATTAATTTTATGTTCTTAAAAAACAATCTATTTAAAATTTCTTTTTTTAGTTCCTTAATACTTTAACCGATTCTTGTAACACCGGTGATATTGTCACTCTTCAAATAACTTATTCCATCTTATGTATATAACATCAGTGATACATATAAAATTAATATATTTATAAAGGCGAACATTTGCCTGTATTAACTTATTGAAAAACGTAAGCTAACTTTGAATGTATCACTGGTGTTAAACCGAACTGTCGTATACATCCAAATATTTTCTAAGCGTTTAAAAAAATGAAAAAGTAGGCGGTGCTTATTTTATGGGTGGAGTCTTGTACAATGTATGATGAAATTTATTTTAAATGAAAGTAAAATTTTCGAATCGGAGGGCAAGTCAAGAATCAAAAAAATTATCTGATCAGTTGTCAAATTTTCTTTCTTTGAATTTTTTTTTTATGGACTCAAGTTATTTAAACTTTATATTGCATTAACTGGATAAATCTTACATTCATTGGATTGATTTGCCAAATTTATTGGGTAAATGTACTTTTTTTACTAAATAAATGTATTTGTACTAAATTTACTGAGAAAATGTACTAAATTTATTGAGAAAAGGTACTAAATTTACTGATAAAATTTACTAAATTTACTGAGCAAATGTACTTTTTTTACTAAATAAAAGTGTTTGTATTCAATTTACTGAGCAAATGTACTTTTTGTTTACTAAATAAATGTATTTGTACTAAATTTACTGAGCAAATGTACTTTTTTTTTACTAAATAAATGTATTTGTACTAAATTTACTGAGCAAATGTACTAAATTTACTGGGCAAATGCTCTTTTTTTTACTAAACAAATGTATTTATACTAAATTTAATAAAACAAATTTCTAGTTAAATTTATAATAATTCCTAGTTTAATGAACTGAAGTTGTTGAACAAATGTCCGTAGTCTATTAGATTAGTTTCAAAAAATCTATTTAATAACTCTAAAAAAATTATTTAAGAATTTAAATGTTATTAATAATAACTAAAGTTGAATTTTTGATTTAAATCACATTCACACGATGTTGATTCGATACAAATCTTATAACATTGTGTCAATGTGATTTAAATCAAGAAATGCGATTTTAAATCAAATCAAGTTTGGTTAAAAACGATACTTTTGAAGATTAATGTTGCGCAAGCTATTCATTGGGAAGTTGAAGGTGGCTGTCTTCCTTAAGGTCCCGCCTGCTAAGCTTACCCCGGTTTGGAGGATATATATCATTTGATATGGGTATTAATTGAACAGTATCGGCGCTATAATTGGATCGACAATAGCACAAGTGAGGCAACCCACATTCAAATAACAGAGCTTACCTCACTTGTGCTATTATCGATCCATATAAAATTTGCATTTATTATTACTATCATTATTATAATAATAATAATAGTACAAACAATAGTAGTAATGAAAATAACGCGAAATTAATAGCAAATCCAATAATAAATAATGTAATATAAACTTTTATAATAAATATATAAAAAATGTATTATTATGTGTCTATAATTAATAAATAAATAAGATTAAGAAATAATAAATAAGCTAATAATAATTTTTATAATAAATATATAAAAATAAACTATTATTATGTTCTATAATTAATAAATAAATAATAAATAATAAATAATACTTAAAGTAATAATAATTTTTATAATAAATATATATAAAAAAAAAGTATTATTATTATTTGTCTATTTTTAGTTTCCAATCTTCAGCAAACAAAGGAAACATTTTTATGACATAATTTGAATCAATTTTCTGTCATCTAAATTTTGCTTTATAATAATTATAAACTTTTTTATAATTATTATAAACTTTTTTATAATTATTATAAACTTTTTTATAATTATTATAAACTTTTTTATAATTATGGTTATTATAGTAATATCTTTTTATTTTTAATAATTATAACATGTATGGCTGTTAGTAATATTGTTTAAATTTTTAATAATTATAACATGTATGGCTGTTAGTAATATTGTTTTAATTTTTAATAATTATAAGAAGTATGGTTGTTATAGTAATATTTTTTTATTTTTAATAATTATAACATGTATGGCTGTTAGTAATATTGTTTTAATTTTTAATAATTATAATATGTATGGCTATTAGTAATATTGTTTAAATTTTTAATAATTATAACATGTATGGCTGTTAGTAATATTGTTTAAATTTTTATTAATTATAATATGTATGGCTGTTAGTAATATTGTTTTAATTTTTAATAATTATAACATGTATGGCTGTTAGTAATATTGTTTTAATTTTTAATAATTATAACATGTATGGTTATTAGTAACATTGTTTTAATTTTTAATAGTTTAGAATACAAATAACACTATTTCTAATAATATTCTTAATAATACTTGTAATGATATTTGTAACAACATTTATCAAAAACAATGTATATTAAAATGAATATTAAAAAAATAACTACTCCGGAATATTAATAACAGCAATATTGATGACATCAGCAACAACAATACTGATAACATCAATAAAAATGTTAACAATAATTATCAATAGCAATAACAACAGCGTCAGAAACAAAAATAATAACAACATAAAAACAATAACAATAACAACATAAAAACAACGACGGAAAAAACAATAACAATAACAACGTAAGAACAATAACAATAACAACGTAAGAACAATAACAATAATAATGACAAAATAAAAAACTAACAAGAATAATAACATCAATAATAATATTAATAATAAGAAACACCAACAAAAAAACTAATAACAACATAAAAAACAATAACAATAACAACATAAAAAGAACAATAATATCAATAACAACAATAACAATATCAATAACAACAATAACAATAACCCGGAATTAATCAAAAGTTTTTATTGCACAAATTATTCCAACGATTCATCTTTGTCGAAGTTGATGCGGAATCCGGATTAGGTCAATTCCAGCGGGAATCTGGAATGGGAATCCTCAGACAAACATTTCGTCGTTCCAGTCTACCAAACTGGAAATTTACATCGTCATGTGCTGAGGTTCACTTCTTTGATGGAATCCGAAATTAAATTTGATGTTCACCGGTTTGATAAAATCTTGAACCGAATCTCAATGTCACACCAATCTGAAGATCACCTCTTTAATAAAATCTGAAATATTATTAAAACGTCTATGAAATGTAAAATACGGTTGTGAAAACACAATCACAGTTTGATTGGCTTGTACATTTAACCCTTTAACGTCAACAATCACTAAGGACTATTTTAATACAAATTGTAACGGATTTCGATCCGTATGACTATAACTGTCTGGACGTTATAGGTTTAAATGCTGGAACATTTAGGCAAATAAATCAAAATTCTATTTTAGAAAGTTTAATTAATTTGAAAATTTCGTCTTTGTTTAATTATTGTCAGAATGACCACAACACACCAAAGTTAATGGCTATCCTATGACCTGACCTTGAAAAGTCACTCTGCACAGCTTCACCCTGGATTTTACTAACTAATATCCACACATAAGTGTCCAATAAAGTATTTTGCCCAGGTACAGGGCTCCCTTGAAGGCGGAGTAGGCTTAGCAAGAATAAATAGACAGACCGCCACGTTTAACAACCCTAGTTTGGTTTTAAAGGGATTTGAGTTCGCAACAATAAAACATTATTTCAGAATCAAGTGTTGTGTCGTTTGGGCATAAAACCCTTACGGTATGTGAGGATCTCATCCACCAAGGGTATATATACCACCGATGGTATATATACCACCGAGGGTATATATATACCACCGAGAGTATATATATACCACCGAGGGTATATATATACCACCGAGGGTATATATACCAACGAGGGTATACAGTGGTTAATTCATCGTAAATAAGTTATGGACATAGTTAGTGGACAGGTGGTAATAGAATTATTGCATCGTTTCATCAGTTATGTTTAATACAAAAACATGTATTGTTGAACGAAGTTTTAAAATGTCAAGGTCAGTTGTGAATATCTTTGACACTACCCCAAATGCAATTTAGAAATAGTGCTGGTCCATAGAACACTCATCACAGTGCTATAAAAAAAGGTTTAGGTATCCCTAGTTAGTGGCTGATCCTTGGCTATTAGGCAAGATTTAGTGGCTATTCTATGGCTCCCTTTGAAAATAGCCAAGAGTTAGCCATTGAAATGCTACTAGGGTATGATATCTACTCAAAATCGCTTCGGTATAAAACATCGTTTTTCACGTTTTATGAAATAATTTCACATTGTACATCACTCACAAATGGACCGAAATTTCAGTTGTTAGTTCAGCTGTTAAGGGTGACTTCATTATAATGCCTGACAGAAGGTAAAATAAGTGATATTTAATGACATTGCAAGCTATTATTTCATTACAGTAAAACTCCTGAAACGTAGACCGAAATTTTGTCTACGTTATATGAAGAATCTCCCGTAAAGGCATACTAATTTAAAACCGTTACCTCAGCCTTTGTGTCACGTTTTTTTGTATATTCGTACATAGAAATGATGTGGGCGTTTTAAGATTTCTCCGTTTTATGATTCTACGTTTTAGGTGTTTTACTATATTGTGAAACTACATTCAGCCTAAAAATACGCTGAAGAATGCAGATCGTCATCAGTGCCATCATTTTTCAACTGTCTGGAGGAACGTCGAAATAACGTTAAAAATATGAAAAAAGTGAATCATTTGTTGAAAAATTAATTTTAAAACCCCTGTAAATAATCCTTAATTAGCACTAATAAAATTTCCATGATAAGCAACTTGAGCTTAATAAATTACTTTATTTAAATAAACATCTTTATTTAAATAAAAAAATTTATTTAAATAAAAAATTTTATTTAAAGAAACAACTTTATTTAAAGAAAACTTTATTTAAAGAAACAACTTTATTTAAAGAAAACTTTATTTAAAGAAACAACTTTATTTAAAGAAACAGCTTTATTTAAAGAAACAGCTTTATTTAAATAAACAACTTTATTTAAAGAAACAACTTTGTTTAAAGAAACAACTTTATTTAAAGAAATAATATTCTTCAAATAAACAGCTTTATTTAAATAAACAACTGTTGTTAAATAAACTTTATTCTAACTCTCATTTGTGGAAACAAAAGTGCGAATTGCATTTTTCAGGTTATAAACCGGTTATAAACCGGGATAATTTAGTCCATAAATTTGACACCAATTCAAACAATTTTCTTACCATTTCCTGAAGTTTATTTAATTTATTAAAAACTTGTTTGAAAAACTTTTAAGGCAAGTTTTTATGTTATGGAATTAAATTAAAAGGCGGTTGACTCTTAAGAATATTTTTTTATATTTATATTATATTTATATATTTATATTTTATTTATCTATACTATACTTTATCACTGATTTGGTTTCCATGGAAATAGCTATCAGCAGCGTATGATACTCCAAGAAGAGAAAGTCTTTCCAGCACTGCTAGGTAAAAATAATGTTTAATCAATACATATAATAGTAATATTACAATTGGATCTACAAAATCACAAGTGAGGCAGGCTGTATGTTAATTGAATGTGAGTTACCTCATTTTTGCTATTATCGTTTCAATTAATGTAAGAGTAAAAGACATCTTCGCATTTCTATACTAAACAAACATGTATTTAATGAAATGAATACATTTTATAAGAAAACATTTCATATTCGTTCTTCAGTTGATTAAATGAAGGAAAAAATCGTGAAGTGTAATCAAGGTTGTTTTAATAATGAATTTAAATTCATATATTTTTTAAGGTGCTGCCCTGTGTTGTTCAGATCTTCAAGTACTATAGGGTTAAATTGAAAGGCTGAGGCAAATAAGACCAATTCCAATGGAGTTACTATTACACTTGGCATAATTTGCCTCTCAGTCCTCCAATGGAGTTGCTATTACACTTGGTATACTTTGCCTCTCAGTCCTCCAATGGAGTTGCTATTACACTTGGCATAATTTGCCTCTCAGTCCTCCAATGGAGTTACTATTACACTTGGTATACTTTGCCTCTCAGTCCTCCAATGGAGTTGCTATTACATTTGGCATAATTTGCCTCTCAGTCCTCCAATGGATTACTATTACACTTGGCATAGTTTGCCTCTCATCTCTCCGTTTTTTAACATATGCAACCAGCTGGTCAGTGCTCGCTCTTCAAACTACAAAAACAATGTCATATCTGATCATACCATCCCCAGTAACGTTAAAGTTCGAGAAAGGGTGTTTATCAATACTAAATTTTAAGTAATTTAGTTCCTATGCCAAAAATAATTAGGTCTCAAAGGGTTGTTTTCAATGATAACTTTAATGTAGTTTAGTTCTTATGCCAACAAATAACCAAGGCCACAATGGGTTGAAAAAGTTGAATTATTTTTAGCAAATTTTCTGAAACCATTTTATATTTATTTTTTGTTGTATCACAAATTTTTAATACTCTTTTTTCCATTAGTCAAGGGATTAAATAATCCGACAGCTTTATTTGAATGGACAATAGCACAAGTGAGGCAACCCATATTAAAATAACAGTTTACCTCACTTGTGCTATTAACAATTTTTGTTTGTTTTTACTTGAGCTTGAATAGTATTGGAATGTTTTATTCATATACTATGATTATATATTATATGTTAACTAGTTTACGTTATACGTATTATCTATATGATCTTTAATTATATGTTTATATGTTATGTATATTAATTGTTTGCTATACATTAATTATTTGTTATATATTGATTATGTTGTATACTAATTATTTGTTATATATTAATTACTTGCTATCAATTATACATTACATGTTAATCATACGTATTATGTGTTAATTGCATATATTATCTATTGATCGTATGTATTATGTAATAATCATGTAAAGTACAAATAAATCTTATATTCATTATTATTTGCGCATTATATTTATACCAATTACATAAATTGTATATTAATCATATGGATGATATTGCATATCAATCGGATATTATTTGTATATCAAATAATAATGTTGAATAATATATTGCTAAGCTGTGTATGAAAGAACAGATTCTATAACTTACCTCTGAATGTTGTTGGGGTTGTATTGGGGCGGCAGATGATTAGTGGGCTCTAATTAAATTTTGCCATTTAAAAAAATAATTTACAGAGTAGGAGTGAGTGAGTGACAAAGATTTAGATCAGTGTTTACTTATTTACCAAAGCATACCCTAGTTAGTGGCTGATCATTGGCTATTAGCCACGATTTAGTGGTTATTATATGGCTACCTTGGAAAATAGTCAAGAATTAGCCATTGAAATGCTACTATGGATACCTTTTATAAAGCAGTTTTTCATCAAGGCCTTGGTTAGCCAAGATTTTTGTCTGAGGGTTTAGAGAGAAGTTTATTTGAAATAAATAAAAAAACATAAATTCTCCGGAAGTGAGTTGTATCTTCCATCAGAACATACAGTATTTGAAAAACAATAATACAATATAGAGTTGTATTTAAAAGCTATTCACATTAAGAATTTGTTGTAAATACAGTTTTTAATGAGTAGCATGTACTCGCATTTGTTATTAGCAGGGCTGTGACATTGCATATAACGCATATGCATTTGAAATCAATATGCAAAAGAGTGAAAAGCATATGCATTTAACAAATTACATATGCATATAATAAAATGCATATGCATATAACAAAATGCATATGTATGTAATAAAAAGCATATGCATATAATAAAAAGCATATGCATATAATAAAAAGCATATGCATTTAATAAAAAGCATATGCATTTAATAAAAAGCATATGCATATAAAAATCGTATGCAAATAATAAAATGCATATGTACTTGAGAATTTGCATATGAAATTTGAA
>JARUHE010366393.1:0-17523 GCA_031471125.1 Archaeomysis grebnitzkii
TAATCGTGAAGTTTTTGACGCAAAGAGAACCAATTTACATAGTAAAACAAATAGAATCCTTTTCATTATAAAAAATGTTGATTATTTTTAAGTCTAATCCTACAAGACTGTCGGACGTAGTGCCACACAAATCTAGTGAAAATCCAGATCCTGTATTTCCTTCAAAGAAAGACAACCAAATTGAAAATGACATCCTGGGAGAATACCTTCCCTCCCAATCACCACACCAAAGTTCATCAAAAAATGTCTCTCCACAAAAGCTAGTTAAAATTCGGACCAAAAGAAATCTTTCGGATTGTGAGAAATCTGCCAAACCGAACATTGGTTATCGGCGACGAATCGTCATTCGACTGGGCAGACCCGGGGAGAGGAAGGTTCCCCTCGTCAGTGGGTCGGTTTCCTTCACGCCTGTTGTGAAAGGGGAACTCTTGTCTGAGGTTTCACGGTCAACGCTCATTAAGGATGGTTCTTTAGGTGGAAAGAAAGATCAATTTAGACGTAATTATAGAAGTGAAAACAATTGCTATCCTACCAACATGAATGAATATGATTGCAGACCATGTTCAAGAAACATCAAGAGCCACTGCCACTCTGAAAATGGCAAAGGTACATTTCTGGAGGAAACCACAAAAGAAAACTCCAAAGTACGAACACTGGAAGAATTTTCCAATGTAGGATCAACACTAGAAACATTTCTGAAAGGACATTCCACAATTGAAGCGAAGGGACCTTTGGTCATCAATTGCACAGAACGCTCCACCAATGATGGAGGAAATCCCTTCAAGGGGAGATTAGGAGACCACGAAATCCGATCAATCAACCAAGGGTCTCCTTCTCTCTCGAGGAAGGTGAGGGAGATGGTTAGTCTGGGAGAGGTCTTCTACAACCTGGCCAAGGAAATCTCTACCACGATGGCCGATAGAAAAGAACAAGCTAAAGGTAATAAATCACCGGACCCATTTGTCGGTTGATCAGTGTTCGCTCTTCAAACTACTTAATTGTTGTTGATATTCAATAATACAAATATCTGTTTTTTTGAATTGTTCGAATCAAATTAGCCATTCTCTGACACGCTTCACATATCAACCTTGATATTAATACCCACATCAAGTGGGTATGCATGGTTCACAATTGAAATTATGAGCGTATGAATATTAATATTGAATTGCCATACATGCTACGCTCAGTGGGTCAATAAATATTCAAAATTAGTGAACAATGTGATCACATCCTTTTGTACAAAATTCGTCAATGTGGATTGTTCAATTGGATAAGGTTTGAAAACTGAAGTCTGAACAGGTGTGGCAAAATTTTCAAATTTGTGCTCGCAAAAACCTCAAATATTTGTTCCAAGTTGTATCTGTTTATTAAATATTTGAAAGTCTTAATATCTTGAAAATATTAATAATTTAGAGTTCTACAAACGATATTCGGATTAGTAAAAACGATCTTTCTATTTTTCCAGCATATGTTTCAAGGTACATTAATGGCGTTTTTCATCTTGTCGAACATCATTCCACATTGAAGTAAAAAAGTATAATCATCCCAAATATATTTCACCATTTCTTTTTTAATTTTTTTCATTTCTTGACCTAATCTTGTTTTTGTTTCTGTGGTCAGTTCTTTTATTAAAATACAATTTAGTTGACCGGGTTATGGAGTACATTTTTATTGATATATAATTCGTGCATTGGCAAGTCCGTAAAATTTTATAAGATTTGGCATTGTGGGTAGGCTTACCTAATTGTGGAATTTGTGTTTGTATTTACAATTTTAACTGAATAAATGTGGCGCAACACTGGTAAAGCTAATTCTTATTAAATTAACATTATTATAATTGGTTTGGTATATAGTATTTAACATTGCTATTATTATCATTATAAATATTTAACATTATTATTGTTTTTATGTGGTAAGTACTTTATTGTTATGAGTGTGACTCGATTACTATTACTATCATTATTATTGTTACTATTGTTATGGTATTTAAAATTGTATGTCTATGCATACCATTATCATCGTAAGTTTCATTATTGGTATAGGATTGTTTTTTGTTTGTGGTAAGAAAATGTAACATTGTTATTACTGTTTTATTTTTAATGCTTTTGTGTGGTGATTATGACCTCATTGCATATAATTCCATCATTATTATTAGTGTAACATTTATTGATCATTATCATAGTTATTACTAGTAATGCCATTATTATTATTACTAGCAAATAAACATTTATGCACCATTATCATGATTAATGTCACTTATCATTATTGTTATTATTATTATTATTATTAACAGATAAATTAATTATCCTAACTAGTTGATAAACCATCCCATGGCAACGATCCACCTTCAATCAAGCAACGAAATGCGTAGTATTTAACCTTTTAATAAATGAATAACTTGAACCATAACAATGTAAAATAAATTGAATTTGTTGTGTGTCAAAAACAATGTTTTCTGCCGTTCAAGATTTTTTCCGTCCTCTTTAACCAAAAAATGATCTTAAAAAAGTGTATTTCTGTAATAAAAATTGAAAACAATGCTAAACTGTATGTCATTTTTAAATAAAAAAACAACAGATCTTGGCACCTTGTCTGATTGTCTTTGACGAATTCGTCCATCAGAGTGTTAAAGGGTTACTTTTTCCAACCATCAGCTATGACGTCACGGTCGGGTGCCACACAATGTGCCTCGATGCTGTTGCAGTGACATTAATCCAGTGTCGAGTGTCGTGCGGTGGTCGGTTGTGGAAAGCAAACTGTGAATCGTTCGTACGATCGTCCCTTTCACACCAACTTATGCTTTCGCGTATTTTTTTATTTTTGCAGTGAAATATTAATAATAATAATTATTATTTATTATATTTATATTATTAATTTTTATTTTGCAGTGAAATATTAATAATTATAATTATTATTTATTATATTTATATTATTAACTTTGATTTTGCAGTGAAATATTAATAATAATAATAATTATTATTTATTATATTTATATTATTAACTTTGATTTTGCAGTGAAATATTGATAATAATAATTATTATTTATTATATTTATATTATTAACTTTGATTTTGCAGTGAAATATTAACAATAATAATTATTATTAATATTTATTTTATATTAACTTTTACTCTTTTAGTTTTGCAGTGAAATATTAATAATAATAATTATTATTATTGTTTATTGTATTTTTTATCATTAACTTTTAGTTTGCAGTAAAATATTAATTATTATTTATTATATTTATATTATTAATTTTTAGTTTGCAGTGAAATAGTAATTATTATTATTTATTATATTTTTATATTATTAACTTTTTGTCTTTTATTTTTGCAGTGAAATATTGATTATTAATGCTATGCAATACATTATTGTTTTTATCTTTATTTTTATTGCAGTGAAATATTAGTTATCATTATTGTATTATCAACTTTCAGTCTTTATTCTTATAGTTTATTTTGCTTTATTTTGCTGAACAATATTATTTATTACTTTTTGAATACATTATTAAACTTTTAGTTTTCAAAATAATTTATTTTGCAGTGAAGTATTAGTTTAAAATATTATATTGTTAATTTTTGGCCTTTTTATTATAATTAATTTTTTATTCTGTTTGCTTTCATTAGTATAGTTTATTTTGTATTTAAACGCAAGATATCTTTATTATTGCAGGTGTAATATACGTTATACTGTTTTTATAACATTATTATTGGCTACTTGGCCTTTATTATTATAGGGGTTTCAATGAAATGCAGATTTATATCTGTTATTAAATATTATTAACTCGCTTAGCTATTTTATTTTATTATAATTCGTTTGGAGTGAAATATACATTATTTTTGTATTTCAATATATGATTTATTGGCTTCTGCAATTTATTTTTAGTGAAATATGTTGTATTGCTTTTTATGAAGCTATTTTAATTACTATAAATCTATTTTGATTATTATAAATTTGTTTTAATTATTACAAATTTGTTTTAATTATTACAAATTTATTTTAATTATTACGAATTTATATTAATTATTATAAATTTATATTACTTATTACAAATTTGTTTCATTTATTATAAAAAAATTATTACCTTTAAGTTGTTTTCACATTAAATGTTTAATCAAAATTGTTTGTATTGCCGATTATAAATATAAAGTAATTATTTAATTATATTTTGCTATAAAATTTTAGCTTGATTTGAAGTTATTTAATAATTACATGCTGTCATATACTTTAATGAACGAACTGTATATTTAAACATTCCAATGAATATTTTTGTTTTATTTTGTACATAATACATTAATTTCTATGAATTATAAGCATGATTTCAAAAGAAATGTTTTCAATGTTACTTATGCATGAACATCAATCTAACATTCCTTTCCTTCTAGAATTTAGATCGGCAATATCACAATTGAGGTAAACCACATTCAATTAACAAACCGCTTACCTCACTTGTGCTATTGCCTATTCATTTATTGTTATTTAAATAATTGAATGTATATTCAAAATTTATTAATCGATACTTATTCCGCAATAACAAATGGATCAACAAGAGCACAAGTGAGGTAACCCACATTCAAATAACATAGAGGTTGCCTCACTTGTGCTATTGACGATTCAAATGCACATCACGCCTCTATATCAAACCTTGACTGAATAAATAGGCATTGTTCTGAAAATAACTTTGCTGAACTTTGTTTCACATTTTATGGCACACGATTCTCGAAACAGGAAAATTCGAAAAAAAATTCAAATGTTCAATACATAAACTTACAAATGAATAAAAACTAACAAATAAACAACTAACAAACAAACAACTAACAAACAAACAACTAACAAACAACTAACAAACAAACAACTAACAAACAAACAAACAACTAACAAACTAACAAACAAACAACTAACAAACTAACAAACAAATAACTAACAAACAAACAACTAACAAACAAACAACTAACAAACAAACAACTAACAAACAAACAACTAACAAATAAACAACTAACAAACTAACAAACAAACAAAAACTAACAAACAAAATTAACAAAAAAAGGCAAACCATAAAAAAACTTTTCATTTAATCATAGGAAAAACCTTTATTGGCAGAAAACAAAAATATTTATCCTGAATGTTTGTGAAAGATAAAAATATTTATTTTTCAACACAACCAAAAATACATTTCAAAAGAATTTAATTTATTGAATCGCAAATAAGTGTTGTACAAACCCCTTTGCCGATTGTACGTCTTGCTCATGTAGTTTGGAGAGCGAGCTCTGTTCAGTTGAGCGAACACATCTAAGAGATTATTCACATGAATGGCATATAACTACACAAATTAACTATTTTTGCTACCAATATGGGTTAGTATAAAAATGTATTATCGAGATCTCGATTAATTCTTTTCTCTAAAGGTACTCATTATAATTGGATCGAAAAACGCACACGTGAAGTAATTTATGTTATTCGAATATGGTTTACCTCACTTGTGCTATTGTCGATCCAATTGTATGGATTGAGAATAGAACAAGTGAAGTAAGTTCTATGTTGTTCGAATATGGGTTACCTTACTTGTGATATTGTCGATCCATAAAGCATTTTGGCTATTGACATGAAACACCTTTTTAGTGACACCCATGTTAATTCTTAAATTAAATTGCATTTTAACTGTGATCTGCGACGTAAAAAAATATTTATGGAGTTGGCCTAGACAAGAGAGCCAACATTGTTCGGCTACTAGATGATCAACAGTATTTCTTGTGCATAAACCTGGCCTTTCCATTCAGCATGTGCTTTGCACCCATAACCATGGCCTTTTGGGAGAAATACCTCATAAATGAAAGCCTTTTGAGAAATACCTCACTAATGAAGGTAATTTGTGGGTAAATACCCCACAAATGAAGGCCTTTTGGGCATAAATATCCCACGTGAAACCTATCCATCCCACCACCACGGGCTCCATTACCAGCTTTATTCCTAGAAAGGATTAGCATCGTCAGGATTATTATGGCTAATGAAATGAGTTTGTTGTTCAAACAAAAGGTTCATTAAAACATCCAACCACCGAGTCGGGTTTCCATATTGTTGTTGTCGTTGTTGGATGTTGCTGTTTTTATTGTTTTCATTGTTTTGTCTTATTGTTCTCATTCTTCTTTTTATTGTTTTGTCTTACTGTCCTTGTTGTTTTATTGTTTTCATGGTTCTGTCTCATTGTTTTTGTTGGTTTGTCTTACCGTTCTTGTTGTTTTATTGTTTTCGTGGTTTTGTCTTACTGTCCTTGTTGTTTTATTGTTTTCATGGTTTTGTCTTATTGTTTTTGTTAATTTGTCTTACTGTTCTTGTTTTATAATTTGTATTGCTAATGATGTTGATAATTATTTGGTTATGGTTCTTTTTTATGATTTACATTGTGAATGGTGATGACTATTGATCTGTTCATTGTCATTCTTATTGTTTATTATCATTCTTCGTTGTTTATTATCGTTTTTATTTTTAATTGGTGGTTATTGTTATTTTATATTACTGTTTATATTTTTTATTATTGTTCCTATTGTCCGTTACCGTCTTTATTCATTATTGGTGTTTATTGTAGTTCTTGTTAAAATGTATACATTTTTTTATTGTTGTCATGATCCCTTCTCTTCTTACACGATATTTCCATCTTTTTTTTTACTAGACATACTACTGCATAGTCTGCATCCGTTCTTACGAAGTCTACTTAATGACTACTTTAAACGTTTAAATATAAACAGAATCGCTTTCTACTCCAGTTTAGAATCGTTGAAAATTTGAGCTTTGGGCGGAATAAGTTTCATTTAACTCTTTGATATGTGTGTTAAATGGTTATTGTCAATGCTAATTCTATTGTATTTTAGTTCTTACTGCGTTTTTATTCAGTCGTTGAAGGGTTAATCTATTCTTCTGTTGGCTTGAGGGTGATATATAGGTTTATATTATTGTTGTTGATTACAAACCTTCATGAATACAACAATATCAATTACAATCCGTTTTGTTGGTTACTTCACGTTTCCTTATTTTACCGTATGTTGTTAAGCAGATGAGATGGGCTAGGGAGTTGTAACTAGAATACCATCCTATTTTTTTGTATACTGTATTTCTTTGGTATCGATATTCGGATTACTAAGTACATACAATGATACTGATATTAGCATTAATGTTTTGACTACGTTATTAAAATCAAATTCGCAATACGTGTTTTAGTTTACGATGTGGTGGATTTAGCCCCAGAACTCCTGGTTGTACCAACGACAGTTGTTGTTGATGTAGTTTGTATTGTCACTGCATATTAACCAAGTCCCTGGTTCAGTACCATAATTTCTATCAACAAAGCTTTTGTAAATGCTTTATAATATTATATTATAATATAATATTATTTTTTAATATAATTTTCTTGTAATATATTATATGGATCGACAATAGCATAAGTGAGGTAAGCTCTGTTATTTGAAAGTGGGTTACCTCACTTGTGCTATTACTCATTCGTATGGGACATACTGCATTGATTTCACTAACTAAAGTGAATATCAAAGCTAGTGGCTAGGAGGGCAAGAGGGAGAGGATGCGCATTTAAGCTTTAATTGGCACTTCCTTTCAAGCATTACATCATGTGCCATTGTATGACTGGCATAGAAGGGCACAAAGGGGAAACGAGTGAGAGCATGAATGGGGAATGTCAGGAAGTGAAAAAATCATAAAAATTCCAAGACAATTTTTTTTAGCAATGTAACCTTTCTGCGTTTTCTATTTTGAGGAGTCCCCCAAAGAACGTTTGAGTGATTGTGTCATAAAGACTAAATTACATTGGATTTAACGTTGAAAATATAATTACCAAATGTTATCATTTGGTCATAATAAATAAATAGTTCCAAGAATTTTTCCTCCCATCCAAACACCATAAAGCTTCAGATTTCCCCTTTTAACCAACAACAACGACCCCTCAGATGAAATGAAAACATCGAGACGTTTGGGTTTTACCTGATCTTGGTTTGATGTCCTTCCCCTTCTTCACATTGAATTGTTGCTCAGTTTCGCAGTGTCAGGTGATTGTGAGGATGGAGAAGTTCTTTGAGGAAGGTTGGTTTCAATTCTATTGCGACTGATTGTGACATTTAATAACATTTAATAACATTATTTAATAACATTTAATAACATTTAATAACATTATTTGATAACATTTAATAAGCACTGTTTTCAATGATAACTTCAATTTATTTAAGTGTGTATTGGTTAAGGATTAAAAAGGTTCGAAAACACTCCCACATGCAATAGATAAATTAATCAATTTATAAGTTCTGCTTTTTTTACCATCGGCTTTATGAACACAATATAAATATTAATTTTCATATTCATACTTTTTTCATCAATGAAATGACCGGTTATTGCTTGTTTTTATAAAATTATTCAAGTTATTTATTAATTTGATGTAGTTTAATAAAATTCTTTGAAAACATATTTCTATTATTGAAATGTACACAACATACATTTATAGATTTGTTTGAAAGAAATTTATGGTAATCAAACAGTCGTCAATTATTCGGCTGATTATAGGGCTCTTGATGTATTACGTAATTTAATATTTGCCTAACTGTTGTATGATTCAGTTTTCAGTAATATAAAGTGTTTTCTAAACTATCGTATTATAAAATAAATTTACCAACTACCTTTGTAATGTTTAATATTTTTTACAAGTAAAAAAACTTAAACTATAAACAACCAAATAATACCAAAGTGAAATTCCTTCCTCAAATAAATCCTCTGCTCTCGTTATTCATCATCCGGGCATCCTGTCAACCAGGATTGTATCCGATAGGGATTGAGGATTACGGATCAAGGATGGGATTTGGTCTATTAGGATTAAGGATCAAAGATAGTATTGGATATGATCCAATTGGATCAAAGGATTTATTGGCTACTGGCACTCTGCTAGTTTGTGGTGGTTAAAGAAATATATTTGGTTAGGTTTTTAGTCTAAACTATTTTCTTTCCCTTTTTTGCTTTTCATTGAAAAATGTATTTGTCTAACCTTTATGAGGTACTACCAACACGTGTTTCATAAATACATGATTTCGTTTTTTTCAACACTTAAGACAACCTTTTATTTATGAATAATAATTGTAATTGGAGGGTAGAGAGAAACCATCCTAATAACAATAGTTACTACACCACCTGGCATATTTTGCCTCTCAGTCCTCGATTATTTCTAGTACCAATGCCGGACTTTTGACCAACCAATCCCACTTACAATGGGAGCATCATTGAATATTCTTATCGGTTCTTGTACAGTGAATAGTGTATAGCCTTGGGTAGGAAAACGAGAGAGAATCGGTGCGAGACATTCATTTGAAAACCATTATTCAATTGAATCTCATTACTTGTTCCACAATTTTTGTTTTGTTTGATTCATCACAAATCGGTCGATTATGGGGATGAATATATTCTATGGGGTTTTGCAGATTGCACTTTAACCCTTTAAAGCCTGACTGACGGTTATCATAATTACTAAATTACGTTAAAGTTAATATTGAAAACCATCTTTATTGTATGTTGCCTGTCCCATTTGGATCGATAATAATACACGTGAGGTAACCCACATTCAAATAACATAGAGCTTACCTCACTTGTGCTATTGTCGATCCATTCATTGTGTCATTTATATTTTTTAGTTTGCATTCATGACAAATATTTGCTTTTGGATAGTTCGAAAATTTTTCCTTTCGTCGCTTCTTTCAATGTGTTTTTTACTTGGGACATTGCTGAATAGTCTTTGTTTGTTGGTATGAATTGTCACTCGACTTCTCACCGACAGTTTTATTGTCCGTGTGAATGTTAATTTGGGTGCAATGCCGATCTTTTGGTATTTAGTTTCTCTCCTCATTCCTTTGACGTTACTTTATTTTTTTATTTATGTTTTTTGTTTGTTTGTTTGTGTGTTTACTTATGTAATAATTTATTTATTTCATGATTTTTAGTCAACGGTAAAAACTGAATGTATAGTTTCTTATTCATTTTCTCTCCTGTCCAGTAGCTTGGTTAGTTTTATTAGACTGGAAAGCACAGTAATTATGTCCATCCTTGTTTCAAAACTTTTTTCGAGGAAACTGACTTTATTTTTACAAGTGACACAATTAAAATATTTTCTCATTTTATACACAGCATAGTGTCAGACCCTGTTCCTAAGATCTCAACTGTCTTACATTTGCATATAAATAATATAAAGAGTAAGTTCTTTAAATAATTACAGTTTTGTTTTTAACATTCTATGATGTTTTTATTGAATTATATTGACACTTGTTAGATATCTCAATTTCTTCGAAGTCTTAATATATTTAATGGATGATAATTATTAAAGTATGCCATTTATTAGTAATATTATTATTCATATATTTAATATCTGACGTATATTAAGGTATGTTATTTATATGAACAAAGGACCGGAAACCCTTTCACGTATTAATTAAATGGGCTAAATACACATCTTATTGAGAGACCAATTACGATTTAATTGGCAAACATGTGTAAGAACTTGGGCTGGTCCTTTTCTTCATATCCTATCTTTCTTATCTGTTTTCATATATTTTATATGGTTTATTTATCTTTTCACTTTTACTATATTTATTATTTCCAGTTTATTGGATTTATTATATTTATTATTTCACATTTATAGGATTTCTTATTTCCCATTTGTTTGATTTATTATTTCCCATTTATTATATTTCAAAGTTCAAACACATGCAATTTTGATTGTGCTTTTAAAAATGTCTACAAGTAAAATAGAAAATCATGCATTTAGAGTGTTTTATAATGCACCTAACTTAGCACTGAAACAATCCACATTAGACTGGAATAGAAATTTATTATAACATGTAAATTTAACAATTCTAAACTTTTATCAACAGCAACTTGCACAAAAGCCGAGTATTATGTTTCAAATCCATTTGATATGTCCAGATTCTAGATTTACTTTTTGAAATCTATCGGATTCTTCTATCAGCTTTAATTATCATTGGTTCTATCTTTTTTAATCTGTTTTATGCTGTTTAGTTGAGGGTACTGAATACTCGCAGGGTGCAGTGCCGAGCATAGGCCCACTTACTAGTTTATTATTGAGCATGTGAACAAAGTGAGCGAAAGCTCTATATATGATTTGCTTTTCTGTCGTTGTCGTTGTTTACGTCCATTCGTTCCATTTAAAATGAAAATAAACACAAACACTGAATCAAAGTCTAAAACAAAACCGTTCCTTTAAGAAACTGTTAAAGGAATTTCATCAATCATTGTTGCAGAACATCTTTTATTTGTTTTCTTTTGTCTCCCTTTTAATTATTTCCGTTTTCTTTCATTCGATTCTTTCTACTAATTGTCATCAATTAATTGGTTGGGTGTGGGTCGAAGTGGGGACGTTTTTTTCGTTATGATTTATTTTTATTTTCTTGCTGTTCTTTCTCTACTTCTATTAATTTTTCTTATTTCTTCCTTTTTGTTCTTTCTGTCCTTTTTTTTTCTTTTCCTCTTTTTCTTTTCCTCTTTCCTTATTTTTTTCATTTTCTTATTGTATTGCTCTTGTTTAATATCATTTGTTTATCATAATTCAGTTAATTTTTGTCGAATGAATTACTTCTTGTAGATAAGAAAATCTTGTCCAATTGAGAATTATTTACTTACCTTTGAAATTATTTAGGTTTTATGTGTCCATTATGTTTCAATTTAGGTTTAAATCGTTATCAACGCCAATTTATATTGCAAGGAACATTTATTTTATGAGTACCAACCATTTTATTTAATTTTAAAAACCTAACTTTTTTATTATTTTTTTTTACAAATTTATTTTTTATTTTTAGGGTTTCCAATACTAATATTAACTTACAATTCCAAAGCATGTCTAACAACACTTTCCTTGTATGGCAAACGATCATGAAAACCTAAACCCACAAATCCACAACAGTTGAAGATATTTGCATCTTGATTTTAGTGTTAATTCCACACTAATATTTATCTATGAGTTGTAACGTTATTTATTGTCGTGGCTTTTTTAGAGTCAGACACATTCATGATGATAATGGTAATGATGTAGAAGACGATGATGATGATAATGGTAATATCGTAGATAATGATGATAATAATGGTAATATCGTAGATAATGATGATAATGGTAATATCGTAGACAATGATGATAATGGTAATAATAATAACATAGAAGATAATGATGATGATGATAGTAACAAAGTAATCGAGTCAACAAGTGTTGCTGACAATATTACTGTTGCAAGTGTAATAAACGATAATACTATTCTAAACATTAACGATAACCTAAGTATTAATTATAAGACTAATACTAATACCAATAACAATAATACTACTACTGCCAGTAGTAATACTGTCAGCATAAACAATGCAGTGGGTTCTGTGGTGAACGTCATCTTACATTTATGTTCTTTCTCTTTTCTCCCCATCGCCGCCCCCGCCGGAAAACTACGTCGCCACCAACGTACACGTGCGTCTACGTCGTCAACCACGTCGGTAACGTCAACCTCGAATTGCTGTCTGCATCCGCTGCAACGTCTACGTCGGAATCAACGTCAATCTGGGCACAACCACAACGTACGTTGCGAAAATTACTCGGTGGTGCTGGAAACCATGACTGACGCTGCCACCGCCACCACCATCACCAAAATTGGTGTTGCGACTGCGTCTGGTCAACACCAAATCGTTGATGTTGATCCAACGTCGGTCATCACCATTCGTAATGACCAACACCAACTGACATCCATGACGAAAACCACGGTTGGTGTTTGTGGTACTAAATCTGATGCCAAAAATGTCAAATGTGATGCGTTGGTACTAACACCTGTGAATGATAATGACATGAATGGTCAAACGGACACTTCTGACAATGCGGAAAAAATTGTCATACGTGTTGAACAAACTGACGCTTCAACAACTGACAATTACACTGACAAACAAACTGACGCGACTAAAACAAACGACATCGCTTTGTTAACGCTGGAAACTGACGCCCTTGTATCGACTGACGCCGTTATATCGACTGACGCTGTAACAAAAACTGACGCCCTTGTATCGACTGACGCACCCAAAACAAATGATGTCTCTTTGCCAACAAAATCAAATGCCATTGTGACGCCATCCACCGACAAACCAACGTCCAAAATCTCGGCCAACATCAAATCGTTCAACAACCTGTTCGACAAACCGAAACTCGCCGACAAACCGAAACCGCTGACCGAAAAACCCAAATTCTTGGCCGCGTCTTCCAACAAATTGAAATCCTCTTTGAAACGATCGACCAAACCCAAAACTGACGTTACCACATCTGGAAATTCTGCTGATCCACATGTTGTGGATTCATCTGTGATGTCTTCCACCAATCCATTTGATATGGATAAACCTTCGACGTCTTCTGCTGATCCACCCGATGTGGATAAACCTTCCACAACTTCGACCAACCCATTCGATGTGGATAAACCACCGATGCCCTCCACCAATCCACCCGATGTGGATAAACATTCGACTTCATCCACTGAATCCACCTCTGCCCCCACAAACCAACCCTTGGCGCGGCTGGCATCCATCTTGACGGACACCAAAATTGCTTCGTCATCAACAGCTGTGAGTACAAAATATTGTTCTTGTTTTAGTTGATAGACATTGATTTTGTAATGCATGCGGTCACTAGATGTAAGATATTCCAAGATCTTACTAATGACGTCACGGCTATTCAGATTGCTATTGTAATTGAATTTGCCCGGTCATTAGGTTTGCAAAATTGGAATTCCCTTGTGACTTTGATCATTCTTTAGTATTTACAACTTTGTTTATACAATTATTCTGATTTCTGTATTAATGTTGAAATTACAGGTAAGTTTCCTTTGTTTTTGGTCTCTAAATATTTGAATTATGTTTTGTCTTCAAGTTGGTTTGACATTAAAAATATACATTTTCTTGTAAAGGTTATTTTTCTTGCTCAGTGACGAACTCGATATTGCGTGCACAGACAGTACTAGTTTATTAAAAACCAAATATTCCAAAATTGTGTAACTTACAATTTTAGATCGTATGTACTATTTTAGTTTTTTTCCAGACACTTCTAAAAAATAGGTTAGTTGAAAATATGCCAATTCCGTGAAATTAATATGTATTGAATGTAATAAAAATGTTTCATAACGTTTATGAAAATGGATTCATTAATGTATTGATTTATTTATCAATTGAATTATTACATTAGTTTATGTTGTTGCGAAGTATATTGTAAATATTTATAGTTGCTAACAGTTCTTTAGAATGTTTATGGATTCAAACAAATAATGTACTGTGATGTGTAATGTTATGCGTTGATATGTATTTTGTATATATGTTTTATTCTTAGACCTCTCGTAAAATGATTTCTTTTATTAGATCTTTTATTTTTTGCGACATGTAAGAATGAAACATTAAGCTATAACATTTTTTTTAATTTGAAACTGTTGTCCAATAATATTACGAAAATATATCAATGAAAGGTACAACAAACCCATACAATAATATCAAGCAAAATACAACAATAACAAAGAAAGAAAGCGCTGGCAAGTACTAAAGAAATTGAAAGCACTTGCAGATGTTCATTCAATGTGCTTGCACAAAAAGCGTTCGCAGGACTGGTTTCCAATGAAAGCCGATCTTCACTTTTGTCATCCAAGAGGTTTTTGCTTCTTTTGTCTTATCCTTCAACTGGTTCGGGGTTTAATCTCACACTTGCTTGTAGGGACGAACAAGGTTATGTAGATGGTGGTTTAAAATGTTAACTTCAATGTAGTCTAAGTCCTCCCTTATACGTCAATTAGTGACACGTTTGTGGGTTCGCTTCAAGGTTTTCATTGATAAAAACCTATTTTTCTAATAGCTGAAAAAACGAAAATGAATTATTGCCCAAGAACCTTCTTGTTGTGAATATTCTTATCTGTATTTGCCTTATGAGATCGTATAGTCTCAAATTAAAATTAAAAATACTGTACCAATAACCCATAAATGACGATTCTATCTTTGTTTTCTAATTATTCAATAATTAATTAATTAATTTCAATGATCATTATCGATTAATGACAAACTTTAATTTTTATCCTGTTGTAGAAAAACGAACTTTAATATTTGAATAATAATACATTTTATGATAGAAAACAACAGATTAAATGGGTAACTTAAATATTTTTTATTCAACATATAAATTAATGTTATTATTAAGAGACTGGATTCAATGTTAGTGTTTATATAGTTAAAATTATGAAGGTTTTCAATACAAGTTAAATATTTAATTGAGTTTAATTATTATTTTTTAAATTATTTAAATATTGAATTTTAAATAAGTTGAAAATTAAATTAAAAGCATATTCGAGGTAAGTTAAATTGAATTTAGAATTCTACCATCCCAAATAGTTTTCTATTGTAATTTTTGCAATAAAAACGCAAAGTTTGCCACATTTATTTAATTTATTTATTTAATTTATTTTATTTTATTTCATTTATTTATTTATTTATTTTATCTATTTATTTATTTTATCTATTGATTTTATTTTATCTATTTTATCTATTTATTTTATTTTATTTAGTTAATTTATTTATTTATTTATTTATTTATTTTATTATATTTAATTAATAAAAAATAATAAAAATTTGCCACGTTTATTTTATTTTAACTTATTTAATTGTTTAATTCATTTAATAAAAATAAAAGTTTGCCATATTTATCTAATTAATTAATTAATTTATTTATTTAATAAAAAATCAAAATTTAATTAATTGTTTATTCAACAACCAATCCGGTTGTATCTTCATTCGAAACTTTTAATTAGACACATCCGTCCATCATCAAATCTAAGTTATTTTAATCTTTGGTTTTTATGCCTAACACAAAAATAGTTTTGATCTACATTTTTAAACATTGGGTGGAGGTGGAGGTGGAGGTTGGTTAGGTGAATATGTAGGTACGGGTGGGTCGGTACTTTGGTATTTAGGCGTGGGTGGGTAGGTTAGTAAGTGGGTGTGGGTGTGTTTGTATATATTAATTTTAGATATTTAGATATTTTGTTTACTCATTAAATGGAATTATTCCAACCTTACAATACAAGTCGTTTTAATGCTAGAATGTGATGCCATTTGTCATACTTTAACCCTTTAACACCCGACTGGTTTTAACATAAAGACTAAAACACGTTGACATTTACATTTAACATAACCTATATTTGTGTGACGAATTCGTATTCAGTCATTAAAGGGTTAATGGTTGAACTGTTAGCATCGGTAGGATATTATAACCAACTCCCTCAATAACCTAGTCATCAACACTGGCTCTAAATAAAGATATTTTTTCAGTCATTTAACTATAAAACATTTACATTGGCTTAATAAACTATTGATAATATGAATGAATTAGCCATAAATGTTATAAACAAGAGGTGAACAATAAATACATTATAGTTTATAGATCACCAACAAATTTTTATAACTCCCAACTATTGATTGATCATATTATAACCAAGAAAAAATGTTAAGTGTTTTTGTTTTACCTGTAAATTTTTGCCTACAAAAACTTGAATGTTATATTCCCTACATTTCCAACCTGCACTGGATTGAATAAAACAGGTTTATATAGTGATGTAATGCCAACGTAAGGAATGTAATTAATCTAAATGTAAAACTATTTTTCATTTGTAATTGCAAAACTAAAAAAAAAACGATTTGATATTTTTTTGAAATTTTTTTATTGTGATGTATTTGTAAGATTACAAGTTATTTATAATGTTTGATTTTTGTCTTATGTTGAATTTAAAGTAACTGGGACAATTCTCCGTAATTTTAATCTAACATTAAACACTTTAAAAAAAATATTTCAATACCCCTAGGTTAAAATTGCATTTTTCTGAAATTTTCTTCAATGCCTGACCCTTCTCCATCTTCCCCCATAAAATAAGTATTATAACTAAATACAAAAAAAGTTTTCAAAATGATAGTAATTTTCTATTACCTGTGTGTTGAAAAATATATAATTTATAACAATTCCAAGTGCATGCCCCATACTTAACCGCTTCACTCCTGAAATTCATTCGACATAAGAATTAAAATACATTGAAATTATTTAATGTAAATAAACATTTTATTGGTTATTGCTTTTTAGCAACAAAGTTACAACGATTTGACTCTTTAAAGCCTAACATAAAGTGACGTTTAACCATTTCACCCTCGCATAGTATGCCTATGTTTTATAATAATTTGAAGGTGTTTTAGTCAATAATAATAATAGTTGAGCGTTAAAGGGTTATTTCTATAGTAACATGAAGGTATTCTAGTATTTATGATAATAATCAATTAGTGTTAAAGGGTTTATTTTCGATGCAAACTCCATTGTATTAAATACCTTATAATTATTCAGGTGTTAAAGGGTTAATAAGGTTTATTTTCGATGCAAACTCCATTGTATTAAATACCTTATAATTATTCAGGTGTTAAAGGGTTAATAAGGTTTAT
>JARUHE010366504.1:0-17519 GCA_031471125.1 Archaeomysis grebnitzkii
TGTATACATGTAACTAATTGTAAAATAATGTCTTAACTAAGAAAATCGATAGTATATGGTTTACCATAACATTCATTGATAATACTATAACAATTACACGGGCTATTTTTACAAATAAATATGCATCAATGAACTATTGTGAAACTGAACAAAAAAGCAAATGTGCAAACAATATGTCTTTTGCATTAATCTTCAATTACCAACATGACACAATCAAAGCTAAAAAAAGAAAAGTTAAAAGGGAATATATATATAAAAGTGGAAAACTAATTGGCATAACAAAACAACTTCGATTGTATTCAGTTTCATATTTTTTTCAGTGTTTACAGTTTTGTTTTCATAAAAACCGTTTTGGATGAATGCAAATACAGTAAAAGACCTCGTATCCAGCACGCTCAGGCATTGTGGATGAATGTTATTGCGGACAGCTGACAAGCTAAACAAATGCTAACATGGAAAATCAACGATGATACATTACTCTCTGGGGAACTCTAGTGAATGACTTTGCAGGCCTTAATGTGAAGGACACCTTAAGCTTCTGCCCTCGATGGAGATGGTACAGTCGGATAAGGCTCCATGGTTCATGTGGTTTGCAGACCGAATCCAGGACGGCAAAGGGCAGTAGTTTATAATTTCCTTCACATTAAGGCCCACAAAGTCATAGACATTTAAGTTTTGTTTTTGACTGTTGTTGTAATACAAATTAAGAAATAGTATTAGAATTTAATTTATATAAAAGACAATTTAATAAAAAAAAAACATTCTTAAACTCAAGTGTAAGCGTTTTGAGATAGACAACTCTCATAAAAAGCCTAAGGTTGCCAATTAATTCATTAATAACGTTATTTTACATTCATTTTCGAAAAAGTGTATTTTTATTCCGGCAATGGTTTACTTATACTACCCGTACATGTAATTTTAAGGTTTTCATAAAAAGTCACATTGTGAATAAATTCCGGATAATACATATTCTACTGTGTCGAGAACAAAAAAATAATTATCAAATTATAAAGAAAGTCAATTTATAATTGAAAGAGTTAAACAGTAGTTCCATGAAGGAGATTACAAGTATTTGCAGCCATATGACTTGATTTTAATTTCCAATTTCTTTATGAACAACACATCGTGTCCAAGGTTCCATAGTTATGGTTGAATCGGTGAAATATGTGTTATCACTAATCTTTAGCATTGAGTTAACATTAAAGTAAAAAATCAGTAATGTAGGTTTTTACTAAAATAACGCATCTACATCGTAAAGGTAATTGACGGACCGTTTCATGTAACACAGTTTTAATCAAATCTTTATGTTGCTCAGTATTCAAAGTTTACAAAGTGAAGAACGCAATAAAACATTGACAAAAATTGGATTAACATATATATTACCATAGAACTCAGTTGAATTAAATTTCGAGTAACTTTTATTGTTGTTTTAATGTGCATTGCTTGTTGTTTTTGGGGACTGATTGTGAAGACTCTTTGTTTCAAGTATTTTATTTGATTTATTATTTTTCAAACTTTTAAATTGTATTTTATTTAATGAAATTGCACTACTCTACTATGAAACTTTTATTTTTGACATGATACAAGTGTTATACTCTTTACTTTCCTATGAGAGTGTCATCTTTAACGTGGACACAATATTTATATAAATATATATATATACAGTTGGTACACTATAGGGGTGATATGATGAAATCTAGGTTTATTAACTATTCATCGAGCGACTGAGTTTTGAATTATTTGTAATCTGTCGATTTGGTGTAATGGAAGATTGTAAAGCAAAGAATTATAAAAGTCCAGATGTGAAGAGATGAACTAGCGAACTATTGTTTCAGTTATTTATGGCGTTAGGTATTGTCTTAGCTGTCTTATTTTGTGAGGTGATAGTATTATTTTTCTTAATTGTATGAAATATGGTTATGCAATGATAAATTTTTGTCGAATAAGACACCAAGGCTTTTTAGAGTGGATGATGAGTTAACTGATTCATGAACTATGGTTAGAGGTTGTGCTTTTATTTTATTAAATTGTTGATTGGTTCCGATAAGTAAAAGTTCTGTTTGATGTCATTTATAAGTAAATTGTGAGTAATCATAAAATGTCTTATTTTATCAATGCATTGCTCCATCTGACGGTGTGCATGATTATAACTTAAATTTGAATGTTTGAAAGAAAAGTAGATTTGATGGTTGTCTGCATAGCCGGCTATTGAAGGAGATAAATTGCTAAAGAGATTGTACATGGATGATATGTATACTGTAAAAAGTAAGGGTCCCAAGCAGCTTCCTTGAGGAACACCATGCTGTAAGGTCTGAGACATAGACTAGCAATTTTTAATGGATACTTCGTTCTGTATATTAGTTATACATGATTGAAGCCATGTTAAAACTATATTAGATATATTGAATACATTATGTAGAATATTAATTAATTTGTTGTGTTGCACAGTATCAACAGCGGCAGAAAGATCAAGTAAAACAAGAAAAGAAAAGAGTGTATTATCCATATTGTTAAGAATGTCAGAGGTTATTTTTGCTCGTGTAGTCTCGCAACTGGAGTTTTCTTTATAAGCCGAGTTGTGCTCTGAATATCCTGGAAATTGGTTTAATTGAGGATTTATTTGTAAAGTTACGGATTTTTCTAGAATTTTAGAAACAAAGGAAAGTGTACTTATGGGACGGTGATTTGAATATTCAAACTCTTCCATTTGGTTGAAAACATACCACTGAGAAATGAGGTATTTATTATTTATGCAATTGGTTTAACTAAAATATTGATTACACGTTTTAGTAAGACAGTTGGGATAGGATCAAGAGAGGATATTTTATTACAGGATGTTTCATTAATTTGAGATTCATGACGAGGATGGAATCATCAAACTGTATAAAATCCTCATCACCTAATTGACCGTCACTGTTGTAATTATCATTGTACGGAAAAATAAAACGTCGTATTTCGTCATCTGATTTCCGCATCAACCGCCTGCAAAAAATGAAGTTCGCCGAGTGGTGATGGTCAAACAGCCGTGCTTATATAACCAAAGTGTTAGACTGAGGCTGTATCATGCATATCACTTCCACCGACTTGGTACAAGTAGCTGACGTCAAACCGGGTTGTATTTTATGCTTTATCTGTTATTTATTATTCATTATGTATTTATTGATTTCTTATTTGTTATTCATTATTTATTTTTTATTTATTCATTTTTTATTGTTTTTTTATTGTTTATTATGTTCATCAAAACAGCCACATCTAGCCGAAATTACGTTAGCTGTTTCTGAAACAATATTTCCTAGCCAAACTCCATGGAAACTAGCCACTGCGACTAAAATTAGCAACATCTGGCAACCCTGTCCTTACACCAATGACACGATACATCATGTTTCATTACAGCAGGAGTAGCTGAAAGTAATAAAACGTTTCATTGGAACAAAACAAGAAAAAATCTTTTGACAACAAACGATTAGCTTATGCCCGGGCCTCAGAGGCCCGCTTGGTAATATATGTTATATTATTAATTTTTACAAATTTTGTTTATATCAATATATTTCAATATTTGTTTGAAATGTACATATATAGTGTACAAATAAACTCACTGAGTTTCAATAAGTTAAATCAATTATTTATAAAGCGAGCAATTCATCTTTTTGAAAAACGGGCCTCACAGGCCCGGTGGTCATTCCAGGGTTAAAATTATTAAATAAATAAAACATTTGCTAAATCAATATTTTCCTCAATTAAATCTCTTTTTTTTTCAGAACAAATTCAACATCGACAGTTTTTGTTCCGTTCAAAGATTCGGTTGAGACGCACTTGAGGGATTCGCTTGTCTACGAATATAAATGTTGCAGCCGTGACGCTGCATAAATGTTGGTACTACTCAGCGCCACCTTAAGACCAGGATAAGCGAGCACCTCGGTGTGTCTTACCGAACTAATATGCGGTTAATAAACCCTCCTTTTAGCGCATGACGCAGCCATTGCGAGCATTACAGTCCCAATTTAAAAACAGAAAATTTCAAAGTAATTACCTCCACTAATAAACTTGATTTGTACCACACAGAAAGTCTATAATAAAATATCATAAGCCATCATTAAACACTGGCACTTCCATATAATTAAAAACCGTTTAACTTTACCATTTCAAATTTCAACACAGCTCTCAAACATTTTGCTCTATATCATTTTACCTCTGTTTATGACAAGTTCCCTTTTCAGTAGTAATCTCTAGTTGTTTCCCTTTTCTTTTTAATCTTTCAGAAATTATGGTGTACATCATTAGCGCCATTTTAAAAATTATATATATATTTCGGCCTTCCGGTGTACCTTTATGGTAGAAAAGTGGCCTAATGGTGCATTCGGGTGTACTTATGTGCACCACAAAAGTGCGCATAAGTACAGGGTCGTTTTTCTATTAAACTGACAAACAATTTCAGCTAAAGATAGTTGTATATGATACATAAGACACTTTGCTAATTAAAAATTATCTACATTTAATTAATTTATCTTATATTACTTAGTTATTAAGCTGTTTCCTTCGCACACATGACGAAAAATTTGTTACACATATATATATATACACATAACTTTTTAATAGCTAATGTCAACTACACGTCTTTGCAATTTATGAATTAGAAAAATACACAATTGATTTATTTCACTATATAATTAAGTTCTATTTCATATTTAAAAGTATATATTTCTTATATTCACAAATTTTTGTATAGAAAATGTACGGTACAAAGATCATATTTTCACTAACCGGTCTCTGATTGGTTGAGTTATATTTGAAAATTTCTTTAAAGATTTTTTAAATAAAGTAGTAATGTAATTTTTCATCTAAACAATCCTATGTTAATTTTAAATAACCTTTTTAAAACTGTTTCAAACATTAAAATTCATTGAGAAATAATGAAATGGCGATCGATTTGTCTAATTATCCCTATCTGTGTTTACATTTAGACAAAAAGTTGAAAAACATTGAGGTATGATGATCTTCTATTTCTAAAATTATTTTCAAGTATTTGAATTAATAGATAAAAAAGAATTGTTTGACTTTGATCTTTTGGAAGGTTTGTCACATAAAATACAGTTAAGTAAATACACATTTTATTGCACTAATAATTCATAGATGAATTGTGAGCTCAGACATTGTAATCTTGCAGGCCATAACTTTCACCTACTATGTTCTAAACTGCATGTTTGACAATTCAAGATTTTTAAAATTCCCCTTTTTTTAAAGTTATGGCCTGCATTATGATACTGAATGGACTCATAATTCATCCATCAGTGCAATGAAATGTGTACTTACTGAACTGTATTTTATGTGAAAAACCTCCCAAAAGATCAAAGTCAAACAATTCTTTTTTTATCTATTTATTTGACGAAAGATTACAAAGCCTAACTTTTCGCGTCGCACACTGTACGAAAACTGCATTGTGAAAACTTAATACTGTGTCTCACACAGTGTCTGTCGACAGCTCGGACCATTAAGTTATTAACCAGGGTGTCAATTTTTTTTTGAGTTGTGAGAGGGTTAAATATTACCATGACAGACCCCGTCACTCCACTGTACGATAACGGTTTGATTTGTTTGTGACCTCACGCCCGGCTGACGTCATTTCAAATAAGACTTAGGCTACATAAACCTGTATTCAAGCAAATTTTACGGTAAAATTTTGAAAAGACTACCTCTAATGAAACACCTAAAAATAGCTGAAAACATACCGAAATGTCCTAAAATACAATGCTATACCTTGTGTTTGTAGGTGCAAACCCAAATAATGAACAATGTTTGAAAAATAAAATCCGCTAAATTCGTCAAAAAAGCATTCAATTTCGGAGAAATAAATATGAAACCCAACTATTTAAATCAGGAACATTATAGAAACACACAAATTCTAACCTAACCTAACCTACTCATCCGTAAATCACAGATTTAGCAGACTTTATTTTTCAAAAATTGTTCATTATTTGGGTTTGCGCCTACAAACACAAGGTATAGCATTGTTTTTTTAGCACATTTCGATATGTTTTTCAGCTATTTTTAGGTGTTTCATTAGAGGTAGTCTTTCCAAAAATTTACCAATTTTACCATTATTGTGACCCACCAAACAAAACCTAACATGACTGATACTTAAATGGTTTTTGGTGGCCAAAAAGACTATTTAAGAAGTAAATTTAGCGTAAGTTTTGTTTCAACATATGCACAACCAGACATATGATTTGCCCTATATATGTGCTTGTAATTACTTTGATATTGCATCTATTTCAATAGTTTGTAGCTTAATGAACATATTTAATCATATTAAAATTTTTATAAAAGCTATTTTTGCTAAAAACTCTATAGAAAAAAAGGGTCCATATCGGTAATATTAACTATTTAATACAACAAGAAAGAAGAATATGTAAATTAAAATTTAAAAAATTGATATGCACCAAAATTGTGCAAAAGAGTTGCTAGAGATAGCTATTTCTCATGTGGTGCCGGTGCAAAGTGGTTTTATTTTAATTTCAAGTTAATTGTTTGCTTCAAAATCAATAACATGACATACATAATCATTTCTAGATTCATTTAAAATAACAATGTAGTGAAATATTTTACTAAAAATGTCCAAAAACTTAGTTGCTTATTATAGCTATTTTTACTTTTGTTCAACTTCTTTACCAAGCTCATTGTGAGTTTCCCTGAAGCTCTACAAAAAAATTTTCTTAGCAAAATTTGTTTGTATATAACCAATGTGCACCAGTTTTTTCAATTTAATTGAAATTATTTGATTTTAATGAAAACACAGATTTTTTCAACTTCGAAATTTTCTTGGTTAAACTATTTTACTAAGCTTATTGTTAGTTTATTTTAAGTTATACAACAAGGATTGCTTAACAAAATTTGTTTGTATGGGTATTCTAACTAATAGGGACTAATTATTTTTCAATTTAATTTAATAAATTTTGTTTTAATGAAAAATTATGTTTTTTTGAACAATCTCATTTGTTATTTTGGATTTTACAGCAATAATTATTTAACAAACACATTATTAATGCCCTATCCAAAATAAAACTTTCTGTAAAACTTGAATTTATTGAAATAAATTTATTGAATATGTGAGAATCAAATTAGGTTGTGTTTGGTGAGTTCCTATAGTGCCTAATATTTATATTTACTGAACTGGAAGAATAAAATGTTTCAATGGCATTTATTGCTGCCAGCAGCAAGACAAAAATTCCAACCGTTGTCGTACATTGTCTACTATGTACAAACGATCTTCACCTTCACTGTGCTCAATAATAATTCATATGTTAAGGGTTGCTTTTTGTGAGATGAGCTTTGGTGTGTGACCTGTCATACCTCTAGTTAATTATCATATAAATTTAATTATCATTAGTCATTAACCCATTGTTAAGTGCCACAGATTAAGAGTAATTTGTTTTCCAAATATTTTTGAAAAACTTATGTAACAATGTTAATAAATTCTAAAATAATGGCCTGTAAATAATTGATTTCTAAGTTTTTTTTATTAAATTCTCTTTTTCCTCTTTGTAAAACCCATTTGATTGACATTTCTGATATGGGGACATATTTTTTTTGTCATGACAAGTGCAGTACCTACTAACAGACAAATATATTCCATGAACTGTTAAAAATTACCTAAATTGTAAGAAGTTTCTGGTACTTTATAATAAAACCTTATAAATCTTTACTTAAATAAGTATATTTTATATCTATCAAAGAAGTTTCTTTTTTAACTAAAAGTACTTTAAATTCTAGATGCTCTTATGTATAGGACCTGAAGGAAGTGGCAAAACTTTGCTCTTACGAAAAATTCTTGGAAAAGATAAAAGTGAAGAACAATCATCAATAACTGTCCCTACTGTTGGCGTGAATATTGTAACACTTCATCATGATCCCGAACTTCCATCGATAAATATTCGAGAACTTGGTAAATAACTTTATTATTCAGTCTCCTGTACTGCAACAGGGGTCAATGAATGACCAAACAAAAAGAGAAATAAAAAATAGTAATGGCTTCTAAATAAAGTTATCTATTGTGTCACCATTTGTGACAATCACTGAATTGATTCATAAAACTACCCTTGACAGCACTCTTTGACCTTAATACTGTTGAATGTATGTCATTAATCTTTTTTAAATATGTTTGATATACATACATATGTAAAATAAGTTTAATTCAATCTACAATTTGTTTGATAAACATTTTACTATCTGTTTACATTTTTAAATATATTTTATAGGAGGTACAATGTCCCCAATATGGTCAAACTATTATAGAACCACCAGGAAAATTATGTTTGTTGTTGATGCATCAAATCTATCTCAGCTAGGTAATGCAGTACTAATGCTAATGGATTTGTTATCTCATCCACACACACAGTATGCAAAGGTAAGCTCAGTAAATACTAGCAGCACCAAATTTTGCCCTTAGCTTTACACTGATAGTATGGGAAAGACATTATAAAGCAATTTAATGGTTGTGTTATATATTTTAGGTAATTTACAAAGGATTAAATCATGCAGATTAATTATCAGTTTTTTGCTTCATGGAAATAAAACTAATATGTTAACCTGTTGTTATTTCTCTATGGAAGACTAATATTTTATGTGTGGATTGGTTCCTTATTGAAAAAGTAATAGTTATATTTTATTAAATACACAACTTTTAGATATTTGTAGTTCAAGTTTTTATTTAAATTTTATGAAAAAAAAAATTTTAATTTGTATACTTAAAATGATTAAAAATTAAATAAGTTTCCTAAAATTGAAATATTACAATTTTACAAAAAAAAATAATTTTAAAGGACCAAAATTAAATAAATTTCATAAAATTTAAATACTTAAATTAAAACTAAAAATTGTGCTCACCTGGGATGTAAATGAAACATGCTTAAATGACATACATTTTTGACACCAATTTTTATATAGTAAAACATTTTAAAATGTTGTGAAAGTATTATCAAATTGAAGTATAAGCGTTCTTCTTACATTTTGATAAGGAATGTATATACTGTATCTACGTCATTAGGTTATTTTATAATGAATTTCCCAAAGAAGTATGTTTTAAAATCCAACTACGCACCCATTACCATATAAAGTAATATTAAAGTTTCATTTACTATTTTATATTAAAAAAATAATTATAGGACTATATAATGATTGAATTTATTTCAAAGTAAAATTAAAAAGGAAGTATTACATTAATATTAAAAAAATAATAAGAATTTTATGTTATGCATCATGGACTAAGGAGATATGTTTTATGCATTATAAGAGAAGCTTGATCATACATACATACATGATATATGTTAAATATTTTTATAATCCAATTTTTTTTACATGTGAAAATGAATTTATTGAATTAATTCCATGGTACTTTGTTTTTAGGCTAACCTTTTTGTATAAGTCTGTTGCACTTGTTTTGTTAACAAATTTCTAACTTTTTTCAGTTTTTCTACACAAATTAAAAAATTAAGTTTATTAGGTTAGCTTTTCAAAATGGAAGCAATAAAATTATCTTCTTTAGCAGTCATTAAAACAATGCCTTTTAGACATTGTTTTGTATCTCTTCCTGAAGTATGGCAACAATTCATCACAACCCAAAATGTTGTCGTGTTTTTGATTGAGACTGAAGAGAACAAAAAAGTGGTTGTGTCATGGAATGGCGAAACGCATTCCACAAAAGAAAAAGAATTTCAACAAATTTGGATTGGATCAAATTTTTCGAGAAGAAATGGTTTAACAGATGGTGAAAAAGTGTTGATAAAGCAAATTGCAACTCCTTTGTCTTGTTTGCATGTTGAAGTGGTAGTGAACTCCTCCGAAGAGTGGCAAGACATTGTTCTGAACAGTGAGGCAGCTCAATCGGCCATTCTCAACCAAATCAGAATTGTCTATGAAGATGAGTCGGTTCCTATTTGGCTCGAAGCCGGTGTTTGTGTTAACATGAAAATTAAAAAGATAGACACTTTGGGTTCTTTTGGTTTTCTACAATCAATGACAAAAGTTGAGGTAACTCCACCTCCAGATAATCCAAAAAGTACAACACCTCATTACTTTGAGATTGGGTCACCTAATAAATCGGATAAGACTACGTCTAACTCAAGTTTTATGAATTGTTTTGTGGAAGATGGAAATAATATAGACTGTTCAAGTAATGAAATGAGAAGTCTAGCTCCATTTTTAGTTCATGATTTGTTATTTAAAAGTGTTAATTACTTTTCCAAAACTATACACCTATTACAACATGTAAAACTGGGCTTTCGTGTTTCGCCAATGCCTGATGTACAAGGTTCTTTCATAGGAAAAATATTTTCAAGACATCCATCTTTAATTATTGTGCGTAAAAAATGTTTCGAAAAATCAATATTTAGTGAACTCGAATCCTTTTTTGGTGAAGTAAAAGTCATGCCAATTAAATTTGAAAAACCAGAAAATAAATCGGATAATAATATTGGAAAGAACAATCTGGAAAGTTGTTTGAAAGGAAGGTTTTTGTGCGTCATCCTTGTTTGGGAAAACTTTTTATTTCATAACAAACATTCCACAATTCAGGAAAATGATCAAGCTTTTATTAAAAATGTGAATAATTTTTTGTTTGCACATTATTGCATTTGCTCAGATAATGTTAGAAAGATGTGTAACATCAGTGTTAAAGATATTATTGAAATTGACACAACAAATGCTAATGTCCAAAAGTTTCCTTTATGCTGTGATATCATGTCAATGTCATCATCATCTGATGTAGATCATAAGTTCATAGAAAAGTTAAAAGAAATTTGCAGCATTTCTGACATAATTTTAAATAATAATTCATTTTTTAACATATCAGATGATGAGAAAAATCCATCATTTGTTTATATATCTTTAAGAGAACAAGTTCCTCTGAAAATTGATTCAAAATCTGTATTCATGCTAAAAACTACAACCTTATCAAAAGATGCCATTTCAATACCATTTATTCCTGTTTTAGAAGAAATGAAAGAAAATCCTGCAAAGAAAGAAAGTTTAGTTTCACTTTCCATAAATGAAAAATTGATTGAAAATTTACTTTCAAGCTTAGGTTTTAACAATGGATATAGTTATGCTGCTCCAGACTTTCTTCTCATAGAAGGGAAAAAAGGCACCGGAAAGACAACTTTAATTGAAAACATAATTTCAAGTTTATCAATTCCACCTTGTTTTGTTCATTGTGAAACTTTATGTTTGAAACTATTGAAAGGAAAAAAGGTGGAAGCTATTGAAAAAATATTAAGAGAAACTATTAAGTTAGCCATATTTAAAAGTCCGTCTTTAGTGGTTCTGGAAGATATAGATGTTGTTTGTCCCAACTTAAGTGAGGAAGTGGAATCGAGTCCTTTCTATCAATACAATATGAGTTTAGTAACAGTTATAACTGATTTGTTACATCAACTTATTCATTACCTCAATGACAAAAGTCTCAGCCTAAAAATGAAAAATGTAATTGTTGTAGCAACATGTCGCTTAAGAAGTGAAGTTAATTCATATTTAGTTCATTCACAAGGTATCCATTTGTTTCCCTTGTCTTTTAATGTGTGGCTAATGGATTCAAAAGAAAAAATTGATATATTATATAAAATACTATTAAAACATTATCAAAATTTTATGGAATCGTTTCAAACTAAAAATGATAAGTTGACATGGTTAATTAAAACTATAAGTGAAAAACATTTAGATATCACACATTTGATGCAATATATAGATGTGAAAACCTTAACTAAAGCTGTTGAAAAACTTCAACTAAGTGATATTAATAGTTTTGCTTTAAGAGCATTTTCTCCTGCAAAGATTAGATGGAATGAAGCTTTATTTAATTATTTGAATATGTGTGAAGTAGACCCTCTTGAAGAAGCTGATCAACAATTGACGTTATTCCTTCAACAAAATTTGGTGTTCACCAATCATGATATAATTACGGCTTTAAATGGATTTGTTCCAGTCTCATTAAAAGGTAATTATATTTCTATTAATTTTTGTTTATTGATAAATGTACAGTATTTATCGGGCATGAAAATGCACACAACATGACAAACACCTTGAAAACTTGGGAAAGCTGAAACAATTAGAATTGATTTTTTATTGTATAACAAATTGTTGAATAATTATATGAAATAATGTTAATAAATAAAAAATGCTTCATGCAATGTAAAGATAGACAGATTGTTGCTCCTAAATGCCATTGTTCTTTAGATTTGATATCACAGATTCTAATAAATACTGGCTTCTGATATTTTGTGAATGGAAATCATGATATCCATCCTATAGATACATTATTCTAATCAATATATTTGATGTTATTTGGATGTTATTAGGGTATCCATCCTATGGATAGCTTCATTTCACCAAAAAATCTAAATTTTCTATTTATTTAAGAGGTACAGAAAATTTTGTTGAAGAAATGTTGTTTACAAATGCCATCAGGAGTATTTTTCAAGTTTAACATTTACAGAGTTTTAAAGACATTTTTTACACTGACCATCTAACCAATATCATCAATGCTTTCAAGAGTTTTTTATTTTCAGATTTATATTTATGCAACTTAGTTCACAAATGTTCTAGCATCTTAATGTTACAGTTACAGGAAATTATTATTAAAATATGCCTTATTGTTACCTTCCCCCCAAGGTTTTGCCAAAACATGTTAAATGTTTGCAATTCAACTTTTTACATTAACAATCTTCAATAATGGTTTCTTTGTGAAATTTAAAATGATTGATATCCATGACTAAGATCATAATAAAGGAATGTTTCTCTGGCCTTAACTTGCTAATATTTTTTCTCATCCTCTCTAACAGAAATTTAATATTACAAGCAAATTTATTAACAGAAAATTATTCAATTTAGTTACACAATTCAATTGAGTACGTTCAGCATTGTCGTGGTATGTAGTATCCTGCTTATCTCATTTCTATTAAAGTTATTCATTTTGTTGCTTTCTTTGTGTACATATTTTCATGGTTTTACATTCTTGGTTTCTTATTTCTTACAGCTTATTCTATGTGTTAATATAAGTTTCACCTATTTTTTCCAGTTACAAATTTTTTCCTGAATTCAAATTTTTTATCCAGCATGTCATTAGTAACAATGTCACACACCTGCCAGCGTTGTGGGAAATCCTTCAAAGGTATCAATACTCTCAACAATCATGAAGCAAAATGTACATTTTGTGTACACTGTAATACGTTGTACAGCTCTTACCAGTTTTTTAAGAAGCATAAATGTACAAAGGTTTACATTAAAATGAAAAATGACAAAAAAGTTTCTCCTTCACTGAACCATAATACAGAAAATGACTGTAAAAACTTTGAAAAAAATCCTATGGATTTCAGTTCTTGCAACTACATCACAATTATGGGTGGAAATCAGGCTAAAGAAGAACTGTTCAACCCAATTGATGCAATGTGGCAAGCAGGGAAATGTAGAATGCTTCAATTGCATCTCTCATCTCTGCCTTTTCCCAACATTGATTCTCCAAAGCAATTGCATGGAGTGAAACCATTGATGTTGTTTAGCATCGAAGGTGATGGTAATTGTTTTTTTCGGGTTGTTTCTTTCTCCATCACAGGCTCCCAAGATTACCATGCATCGCTGAGACATTTGTTATGTACTCATATTCAGTGTAATAGAACAATTTTCCAGTCCTTTTTCGAACAAACACAAGACATTAGTGCACATGTAAATACCATGAAAAAAAATGGCATATGGGCTGGAGAGCTTGAAATATTTGCTGCAGCCCATTTTCTCAAAACAAATATTTTTCTTTTCACTCAAGACAAATGGCAGAAACATGCGGCAAATTTCGTAGACCGTACAGTGAAGCCTTCTTTAAAGAACATATACCTAAACCATACAAATAACAACCATTTTGATTATGTTCTGTCTATTCAAAATATTCTTGACAAAAAACCTGCCATATACTCAACAGATATTCCTTGTGATGTACTTTCAGATCTAAAGGTAAAAGATATGTTGTGTGAAGAAATTCTACAAATGGATCCTTTGCGATTGTTGGAGGAACAAAATGCTGAGAGGACAAATCAATTGGACTTGACCCATTTAACAAAAGAAAGAAAAGAAAAAATAAATACACAATTGACAAAAAAAAGAGAGACTAAAAGGCCGAGAATACTGAGTTCGCCACAGTTAGCAAAGATGAGAGAGCAAAAAAGAGAAAAAAGATTGAATCCAACTCAATTGGCCAAAGAAAGAGAAAGCAAGAGACTAGGTAGATTAGATGCAGCACAATTGGCAAAAGAAAGAGAGAAAAAGAGGTTGGCAAGATTAGATCCCACTCAATTAGCAAAAGAAAAAGAAAGAAAAAGGTTGGTAAGATTAGATCCCACTCAATCAGCAAAAGAAAAAGAGAGAAAGAGGTTGGAAAGATTAGATCCCACTCAATTAGCAAAAGAAAAAGAAAAAAAGAGGTTGGCAAGATTAGATGCAACACAATTGGCAAAAGAAAAAGAAGGAATGCGGCAGAAAAGATTAGATCCAACTCAATTGGCCAAAGAAAGGGGGAAAAAAAGGCTGAAAAGATTAGATCCAACACAATTGGCAAAGGAAAGAGAGAGAATGCGTCAGAAAAGATTAGATCCAATCCAATTGGCCAAAGAAAGAGAAAAAAAAAGGCTTGAAAGATTGGATGAAATGTTGATGGCAAAGATGAAAGAAGAAAAGAAAAAAAAAGATTAGATCCGAATGAATTAGCAAAAGAAAGAATTGCAAAAAGAAAGAAAAGGTTGGACCCAAGACAATTGGAAAAAGAGAGAGATAAAAAGAGACAGCAAAGATTGAGTCCAACTCAATTGGAAAAAGATAGAATGTACAAAAAAAGAAAAAGATCAGACCCAGGATACCTCAAAACAGAGAAAAAAACTAATGAACTTAGCAAACATAGAAATAAGCCATTCAACAAAGCAAAATGTGTTGAAGAGTTGATTGAAATATTCCATCTATCTGTTGAAGATTCATGTAACTATGTATGCACATGCTGTGAACAACTCTGGTTCAAAGATTCAGTTTGCAAGATCCCAAATTTACATATTGAAGAATCCCTTCACAATCAATGCATTCGAAATGTGATAAGTTTTGACAAGCAAGAATATATTTGTCATACTTGTCTTTCAGCAATTAGAAAAAATATGCTACCAAAACTTTCAATCTCCAATATATCAAAGTTTCCACACATACCTGATTCTCTTAAACTAAATTCTCTAGAGGAAAAACTTGTGTCACCTGTCATTTCTTTTTTTCAAATACATGAATTACCCACTGGAGGTCAGTTTGGCATTGCAGGTAATGTTATCAATGTTCCTGCTGACAACATTAGTACAGTGTCATCATTACCTAGAAGTATCTCTGAATGTTTAACCGTTCCGGTAAAATTGAAACGCCGTTTGCGATACAAATCTCATTACCTTTTTCAAAATGTTCGTCTAGAAATTTGCATTACTGCAGCAAAATTCCTTCTCAGTAAACCTTTGTATAAAGAATATTTACCAAATGGTTTTAATGAAAACTGGTTTCAAACAGATAAAGATAGTTACAAATTGGATACTGATATTGCTTCTAACATCCAGAACTTTGAATGTAATACGACTGATGATGATGAATTGAATGAAAATGCAATTTTTGACACAGAACCTTTCGAAACAAATGTTTATGACACAATGCTATTTCCTGAGAATCCTGATGACCAACTAAAAATATTATGTTTTGCTCCATGTGAGGGTAATTTACCAATCAGTTCTTTCAATGAAAATATTGAAGAGTTATCTTTTCCCAGCATATATATTGGTGAAAAGAGACCAAACAACTTGGAAAGGAAAATTCCCCTTAAATACAGTGAAATCTGTAAATCTGAACTCAGGCGTAGAGATCGAAGGGCAGCCAAAAATATTACTAATTTGTTCTTCAAAACAAAGAAATTACAAACAAAACAAATTAGTGATAAAGTCTCCTTTTCACTAAAAAGACTTAAATCTAAAGGGAACAAATTGACTGCAAAAGATGTCAGATCACAAAATCAAATAGATCAGATTGCAAAATTAGATGAAGGATATAAGATATTTCGAACACTGCGTGGATCACCTCCATACTGGGAGAATGCCAAAAAAAATATCTTTGCAATGATTCGCCAGTTAGGTTTACCAACCTTCTTTCTTACTTTATCAGCAGCAGAAACAAAATGGATTCCTCTTCTCCAATCTCTTGGTCTATTGCATGATAACATTTTGTATTCTAAAGAAGATGCTGACAAGTTTACTTGGCAAAAAAAGTCAGAGTTAATTAGGTCAGATCCAATAACTTTGGCTAGATACTTTGATTATAGAGTTCACAAATTTATTCAACTTTTATCGTCTCCCTTGAGTCCACTTGGGCAGTTGAAAGAGTTCTTCTACAGAGTTGAGTTTCAACACCGTGGATCACCTCACATTCATGCATTACTCTGGATTGAAGGAGCTCCAATTTTAAAGAAAGATTTCAGTAATAAAAATGTTGTTGAGAACTTTATTTCGAAGATTATATCTACTGAATCCACCTTACAGTCAACCAATTCTGAAACAAACTTAGTAAATTTTCAAAAACATAGACATTCAACTTCATGCAGAAATAATAAGTTTAAAAAACACGCTTGCAGATTTGGGTTTCCTCTTCCACCCATGCATGAAACTACTATTTTGACTTCATTACCTTCAAATGTAGACAAAAAAACAAGAAAAAACTGTGAAGTTACTTTCTCGCACATTCAAGACTTTCTCAGTAAATCACCAAATTTAGATTGTTCTTTTGATGCATATTTGGAAATGCTCAATCTCACTACAGAGGAGTACATTTCGGCATTGAGATCTTCCATAACAATTGATGGATCAAAAGTATTTCTAAAAAGAAATACTGATTGTACAAGAATAAATGCATACAATAAAATACTTTTAATGGCTTGGAATGCCAATATTGACTTGCAATACATTACAAATGCATATGCATGCACTATGTACATTGTTTCTTACATTAGTAAGGATCAGAGGGGTATGAGCTCACTTTTGAAAACAATTGCTGAGGAAGCCAGATTACAAACTTCCACTATAAAAGACCAAGTGAAGGTAATTGGGAATAAGTTCTTGCGACATGTTGAGATACCTGCACAGGAGGCTGCTTACTTGACTTTAGGTATGAGGCTTACAAATTCAAATTGTGGACACATATTCATCAATACATCTCCACAAGAAGATCGTCCCTTTATACTTAAGAACTTGGAAGCCATTTCACATTTACCAGATAGTAGCACTGACATTAGTTGTTCCAATATATTTACAAAGTATTCAGAAAGGCCAAGTACACTGGATGATTTATGTCTAGCTGACTTTGCTGCTTGGTATGAATCTGTGTACATACGAAAGCACACGCACAAAAAAAAACTGCTGAATTAATAGAAAGTGATATTGAAAGTGAAAATGAAGATGTGGTTCAACCAGAGAGTGAAGAAC
>JARUHE010366615.1:0-17517 GCA_031471125.1 Archaeomysis grebnitzkii
CAGATGAAGATGAGAATATTAATCTTGAAACTATATACAATGAAGAAGAGAGAAGAATGGAGGAAAATAAAAGTTTGACTAAAGAAGGAAAAATACAAAGAGATGTAATTAAGGAACAGCCAAATAAAAGAGAAAAACAGAAAAAGAAAAATGTACAATCTGCTAAGTGAGAAAATAATATTAATCTATTCAAATTAGATTCAGATGAAGATGAGAATATTAATCTTGAAACTATATACAATGAAGAAGAGAGAAGAATGGAGGAAAATAAAAGTTTGGCTAATGAAGGAAAAATACAAAGAGAGGTAATAAAGGAACAGCCAAATAGAAAAAAACCTAGAAAAATATAAATGTGATATAATCTTGCTTAAATATACAGTTCCTAAATATGCGAAAAGAAAATCCTTATAGACTTGAAGTATCCTTTATGCACAAAATAATGGGAAAAATTAAAAAAATATATTTGAATCATTGTATGCACAATAGTTTATATCTAAAAATATGTGTAGCTTTCTGGTCATTGTTCTGAAGTGAATAAGTAATAGTCAATGCTGACTCTACTACAGGCCTCGTACTTACTTCTCATGAATTGTTTACTATTACAAAAACCATTGGAAACACAACTGATAGTATAGATACCAACCATAATCGTTATCTTGACTTAATTTTTTTGTCTGATTAACTTTGTTGACTGTAGATCGACTATTTTAACATACATCGAACGACAAGAAAGTTAATTCTGTTAAGAATGTATTGTATAACAATGGATTTCGATGTGATAGGCATATAGTAGAGTTGGTATTGATAGTTTCATTTTTGAGAAAAATTAACAAATTAGAATTTACTCAACAATTACATAAAGTTCAAAACTTATTGAGTCTCTAGACACTAATTTTGATGCTTGTTATAATTACATTTTTGAATTACACAGAGATGAAGTATTATTCACATTCTCTTTTTTGTTGTGGTGGTTGTTAATTTATTTTTTAAAATAGTTTACCACATATGAAATGAATGGTTATAACCTATTGTACCTTTTGTTTATTTGACTATTGACTATTACTAATTCGTCAACGGCCTTGGCCGCGTTGAAACACCGCTTCCCGTATGATCAGCGAAGTTAAGCAACGTTGGGTCTGGTTAGTACTTGGATGGGTGACCGTCTGGGAACACCAGGTGCTGTTGGAGACAGCGCTCTTTGCCAGTGTAGTTAATGTGCTGTATAATATTCTATAATAAAAAAAACATAAATAATTCGGGCGTTATAGGGTTAATAGGAGATAAATTCAAGTTTTTAACAGTTGGGCAATGGTTTCCATTGATTAATTTTTGGGAAAAACTTGAACCAAGCCTGAAATTTTAATGGAGTAAGAAATATATTACTATTATTATGATCCAATAATGAAATATGAATTGTATCTGCAATTTCTTGCTTAAAGTAATTATTTCAAACTTGGTAAAAACTATTCCACGAATGATTTTTTTACGATTTCATTTAACGGTTCTAAATATTTTCAGATTAACATTCTAAATATTTCCAAGGTTTCGATACAACATATTAGTGATTTATGGAAAGAAGATCTCCTGTGGAAATTGGTGGCATTTTTGTGAGTAATAAATATAATTGTTTTTATTATTTTTTTATGTAACAAAAATGATTGTAGGAGAGAAAATAAAGAAATATTTTTGTTAAAGAAAACTTTATAAGGTAATAAGAATCTTTACGACATGCTCATTTTAGTGTACGAATGCTATAGGCTATTCAATGTCAAAGATATAGCAACTAAAAAATAACTACTATAATTATTATTATTATTTTCAACTGCCCCAAGAACTAAATTATTACAGCTTTATTGGAAAAAAAACTTATTTAAAGAAAGTAATTTTAAGCTATGTTGATTTTTTAAAAATGTCATAAAAAATAGGGATGTTTATATTTTTTGATAGAAGCAATTTAATTAAGTAATATCAGAGGTTTTTTAGAATAAAATATATTTTTATTCTAACAAACCGTTTTGTGTTCGGTTCTTCCCAGTGGTATATAAATTACCAGATGATTATTATTTTCTAATTCTTTTGTTACTTCAGTGACCATAAATTATATTTATAAACCAATTGATGTTTATGTTCACAGGGTAGAGACCAATTTGGAAAGTCAAAATGACAAATCTTCACTGTATGCCTACATAAAAAGTGTTCTCAGCCGTAAGTAAAGATACATTTTTTGTGGTAATTTAATTGATAAGCGTTTTTTGCACCTGTCATTTGGATAGACAAAAGCACAAGTGAGGTAACCAACATTGAAATAACAAAGCTTACCTCACTTGTGCTGTTGTCGATCTGTTTATATAGATGATAAGTTGATTAGCTTCATCATTTTTAGGGTCTGAATGCAATTTATTTTTGGTCGTTACTTTTGAGCATTAATTTTTTTCTCACATGTCCTGGTTAGTTGAATGTGACCCTCAAAGTTTTAGATTATTATTATTAAACCATGTTAGTTGAATGTGACCCTCAAAGTTTTAGATTATTATTATTAATCCATGTTAGTTGAATGTGACCCTCAAAGTTTTAGATTATTATTATTAAACCATGTTTGAAAAACAGCTTCAATAACTTGACCTCTGGTTGGGTGGTGGATGATTTGTGGACTTGATTAAATTTGTCTTTTTTTTCATAACAATAAAAAAAAAGTTTGATTAAATGAAAATAAAAAACATGACATTCTATACTGGTGTCCAGGACTGGATTTCCCTATAGGTAGACAAAGCACGGTACCTTGGCGCTCGAAAATAAAAGCACATAAAAATGTTATCCAAATTGTTTATGTATGTGTACAGTCAATATAAATAAGAATTTTTTTAAAAAAAACTTATCATATATTGGCTAAAAGGATCGTCAAGCATGCGAAGTGAAGCTCTACATAGGCATAGCACTTTCAGTGTCCAAAGCCAACAAGGACGACAACATAGAAAATGCAACGCCTTTGTAGAGCTTCACTATGCACGCTTGACAAAAAATAATTTAATGTACTTTTTCAAATGGAAAATAAATTTTGGCACCCTGTGTTGAGCCATTAGAATGTTCAATGCCATTAATCCAGTTTGTAGTTGTTTAATGCTAAAATGAAAACCACAAAATACCTATTGCATAGAAATAAGTGACTAACTAAATGGCTGTCCTAGACATTAAAAAAAAACTAAAAACTGAATCAAACAAGTTTGTATTTTTAAAATTATTAAAAGTTTCATTCCATGGTCTCTGTCACATGTTTGGACTTTTGCTGTGGTTTTCACAAAAAACAATTTTGGGGAAATTTTTTAGAACAATATTTTTCACAAACTCAAATTAGAAAATTTTTTTTTGGTAAATTATACCAATGCCTACTCTACTTTCACATTGAAACCTTAGTTACATAATACATTTTTGACTCATCTTTTCTTGATAGGGGATTAACTTTCTTGTCATTCGATCAATGTTGAAATAGTTGATTTATGATCAACAAAGTTTCTCAGACATGAATAAAAGTAAGGTCAAGATCATGTTTGTGGTTGGTGTCTAAGCTACCAGTTGTGTTTCCAATGGTTTTTTGTAACTTAAAAATTCATGGGAAGTAAGTACAAGGCCTGTGGTACAGTCGGCATTGATTGTACCTTACTTCCCATGCTTCAATTATTGTTTTCTTTAGTCTTTCCTTTCTTTGTAATTTATTTGTCTTTTAATAATGTTCATTTGTCTCTTGTTCCACAGAATCGTTCACATCAGGCAATTTAATAATTTTTAAAAACTTGGAGACAGACAAGCAAGAACAGATCCTTCTGTTGCTGCTTCTGCTGTACGTCGCCATCATTTCCAATGCCAGAGTACGCAACGAGTTGGCCTGCGGGAACCAACTTTCCCACGAGATGCAAACCAAAGTGAGTAAATATTCTGTTTCCATTTCTTGTAACATGTATGTCTAATGGCCTTCTGTCTTATTTAACACCAGTGATACAAATCAAGTAAGTTTATGTTTGTAATATATTTGTACAGGTAAATATTTTACCTGTATAAATGTATTTACAATATCAACCAACTTGTTTTGTATCACTGGTTCCAAATTACAATTAAAGTTTTTATTAAGCTCATTATGAATCTATTTGAAGTTTTGCCACAAAGTTTGTTTAATAAAATTGCTTTTGTATTACTTGCTATACATCCAATTTTTTATCATTCTATCCTTCTTTTCTGCAGCTGAAAGATTTGTTTGAAAAAATAGATGGGAGAGGTCCAAGGATTACGAGAGATTTCTGCATGTCTCTTTTGAATGACAAGTCAAGTGAGTTTGAAATTGTGCTTGTTATAACATCACTTCAACAATATTTGTTAATTACCAATCATAAATATATATAATTTTAAATTCAATTGATGTTTTTGTTTACATATAGTTGTACAACAATATAGTCTTATACAAACAATGTTTTATACTTCTGTAGCAGGTTTTGAGAAAAAGAAAGGTTGCATACCATGGTGTGGGAGCTTTATTTTTGTCGAGCATGCGTAGCGAAGCTCTACATAGGCGTAGCGTTTCTGATGTCGTCCTCCTCGTTGTTGTCGTCGGCGTTAGACAATGACTTGAATGCTTATATATCATCTATACTATTATTTCTTTTCATATAGGCTTATTTATTGGTTTTAATACATTACTAGGTATTTTTATTTGATTTTTTTCCGGTTTTTATCTACATTTTTTCATCAAAATAACTTAAAAAATATTTTTAACAAAATTTTTTTTCATATTTTGTTTTTATTTAAGCATCAATGGATTGGAAATGAAGTACACATGAAAAGTATCTAAGGTGATTTTTTTTTAAAATGATGTTTTTTTACTTTGTAACGCCATTTTTGATTTGATTTTTTTAGAGAAAGTTTTTTTTAAAGTTACTGAATGAATCATCGCAGTACATTTGAACCGTCCGGTTCGTGGATTACTAGTCTATGATCGGAGCACTCATATGCCCGTGTTTCCACCTTGAAACATGAAAAATTAAAATTCTCTAAATACAATCATTAGAACAGTTCTAAATTATACAATTAGAAATTAAAATAAATTTTCCACATTTCAGAGTATCCAGTAAAAGCTACCAATGTTGCCATTACAAGCGTCTCTTCCCCAAGGATGTACACAAACTCTCCGAAGTCACGGAATTGTCCTTCGCCTTTGAAGGAACTACTCGACGTGAGTTCTAATTGTTTTCCAGAGCCAAAATGAGATATTCTATGTAATGTATTGCGGTTTATAATTAAAAAATTGTTTGATTCAGTCGAGTAGCTTAACTCTCCTTCCCCCCATGGCAAAAATCATTTTCTGGTGTGTCCTTGATGTCTTCATTAGCAAGGGTGTAAGGCATTGCCCTATGTTGAAGTTGTTGTAGTTTTGTTAAGGATTTGTCAATTTTTAATATTTCTTGCGCTTGCATAGCGAAGCTCTTTGTAGGAATGGCATTTTGATGTCATCATCGGTGTTGGACAATGACTTGAATGCTTGTTTATCATTCATACTTTTAAAATTTAGTTTCATATAGGGTTGATTATTGGTTTTGATATTTAATGGATATTTTATTTTTATCAATTTTTTTGAAGGAATTTTTAAGTTTTAGTTTTATTTATGCATCGTGTGGATTGACGATGACTTATACATACATAGCATCTAAGGGGAATTTTTTATTAAATGATTTTTTCTAACTTTTTAACACCTTTTTTTTATTGATATTTCTGGTATGGAGACACAGACATTTGAACTACTTAAATCGTGGATTATTAATTATTGAAAATTTAAAGAACAATTTGTTTGACTCAAATGAAAGAGAAGTATTAACACCTTAATCGTTTCTTATAACACCGGGATACATAAGTCTAATAGCTTGTTCCATCTTGTGTAACATGACTGATAGAAAATAAGTTAAAAGTTTATTTTTTTAAATAAATCTACACAGGCAAGTATGTGCCTTTATAAATTTATTAAAAATATAAACTAATTCGATTTTTTATCACTGGTGTTACACAAGTTAGAATAAGCCAATAGACTATGTATATCCAGTGTTACAAGAAACGGTTAAAGTTTTAATATGCTTCTCCAGAGATAAATTGTATGTTCCATCAGAACCTAATTTTAAAAAAAGTTTAAAAATTGTATTCAACAATTTAATATTTAATTTAATTTAATATGCAGACATAGCTTTCAATATGTATCATTTACTTGGCCTTGTTTTGTATTCTAATCTTATTATACACGGTTGAGTAGATTGCTAGAATTGTTTACCTTCAATATCATATTTTAATAATAAGGCTTCGATCCCATTCTCTTAGAGTCCGAACTTCCGAATGAGAACAGTGATGCAAGGAAAGGACAAGGAAATCCGGCGCCTCCAAAGCAAGATTCACACCATCGAAACTGAGAAGATGGATTTGGAGGTGGACAAAGAATCCTGTTTGAAAAAGAGTTTTAAAAAAGGTAGGAGATTTTGGCCATATCTAACTCCGTTTTACATACGTGAGTCAGGTTAGGTTGTGATTTGTGAGCTCGTTGAGTGCCTCACAAGGTACTGATTTTCAGCATAAATTGGTCGATTGACAAAATATCTTTAACTTCAGAAATGTTTTCACTCAATTTGAATTCACATTTTTGGATAATTTCTTATCAATTTCTATAAAATCAATTTTGTTATATATTTTACCAAAAAATATTTTGGTTATTTATATTTTTTATTAATGAAAAACATATATTAAGTTAGGGATATTTTATTCATTGACAATTTATGCTGAAAATCAGCACCTTTTGAATTTTAGGTGAAAATTTTCACTCCAGTTCATTACCGACCATGAACTAGAAAAATGCCTAATTTGATAACCTTACTTATTTCACAAACATCTAAAGTTTAGATGTTGTGCAAAAAATAAGCTCGGCAATAAACCAAACAACTTTTTGCATTTTTATTGTATCGTATCGGAGATAATTCTGAGCTTCGGTCAAATGTTATAATGCGGAGGTTTTTTTTTGAGTATCAAGATTACATTAAATTGTGTTATTGAAGAACAAAATATTTAATAATACATTAAAATGTTTATAAGAACTAAATAATTTTGTTATCCAAACAAATTCTGTCCTATGCCTTGGACTGTTGACCACAATCCTGCAGCCCTTGAGGGTGAATTATCCTGTGCTTAATATACTATTTGATGTTGCTAACCAACCTCTGGTTGTAGTGACAGATTTGATAATAATATAGAGCTTCTATGCAAAATTTTACTCTGCAGCACCTTACATAATTTACACAAAAAAGTGTAGAAATAGTGAACAAGTAAAAAAAGATGAAATAAAATCATATTGAGAATAAATTTAGCTGCTGTGCTGTGTGGTTTAGTTGAACATCTTTGGTGGAAGTTTCAAATGACGATTTAGTTAATTTCTTGAAATTTATCCGATTGTTCTATTGGCTAGAATTATTCTCTTTTTACCTGTTTTTTGTTAGTTGAGATTGACTTTGTAGCTTGACAGTGATGAATACCCATTTTAAGTCAATCAAAGAACTTACACAGGTGACATTATGGTCTTGTGACTGATTTGTATATGTTGGTTGGTTAGTTTTTCTTTAATAATTACTCCTGAGGAGATGCATATTTTTGGAGCTGGTGGAATTAGGCACCCACCCAGGCCCTGATGCTTAATTTACTTCTGTCCCTCCTCTTCAGCTGCTTCATTTTTTCTGTCCACCCACCTAACCTGTCTTTGTTCTCATACAGCGTTCTTTGCCTCTGCAGCTAATGTGTTGTATAATATTGTATAATAATAAAAACAAATTAATAATAAGTTCAATTTCTTATCTAAAGAATAGGATTTGACACAGGGTGTAGTGCTGGTCATGTGCCCCTTTATTTGTATATTTATTCCAATTTTACTGTCTAACAATTGTATCAATGTTCCTGCTACATAAATACATTTTTCCCTAATTACTGAAATTCACAACAAATAAATGTGAATCCTACAAGAAAAACATTCAAACTTGACCTTAAGTTATATTTTTTAGAGAAAGAAATCAACAAGCTGAGGGAAGAGATAAAGTCGTTGAAACAACAGCGGGAAGAACTCGAAGTTCTGCTTCGCGATGAAACAGATAAATTCAACTCGGAGGTATGACATGTTTTGTGTTTGAATATACTAATTAAAGATCTTGTCACAAATGGTTTCAGTGGAATCCAACTGTTGGCTTTTCAATCTTGCTATTGCATCAACCAAAGAAAATTAATAAGATTGTTGACTGCTAATAAGTACTGTGCTGGTCAACCATAAATGTTCTTCACTTGCAGTCCAAAACCAAAAATTTATTTTCATGTCTTTTTTCTGCAATGTGAAGAAAAAAAGTTTTCTGGCAGCCTGTTTTGTAGAATTTTTTCCATTAAATTATGTCATTTTGGGTTTGTTTAGTACCTAGATGAGTGACTGTTTAGAATATCAGTTTCTTTAACCTATAAACTCATTGCTATCAAATAAACTTAAACCTTTCTATAATCAATTTATCTAATTTATGTACAGGTGACCGTCTGGGAACACCAGATGCTGTTGGCGACAGGCCTCTTTGCCATTGTTGCTAATGTGCTGTATAATATTCTATAATAAAAAAAAAAAATTTATGTACAAATATTTTTTACACAGAATGTTCACTTGAAAAAGCAGTTGTCTGCTTTGAGAAAAGAATTGGAAGCTCAATCTAAAGAGGTTAATTTATTGGAAGAGACTAAAGAAGAACTTTCTTCCAAGGTTAGTTCATTGCATGTTTTATCCAGCAATTATAAGCATTTAGCAACTTTTTGAATATACAGATACAGTTTATGACTTTGCGGGCAATAATGTGAAGGAAATTTTTAACCTGCTGCCATCAGCCGTCCAGGGTTCGCTATTCAAACCACGTGAACAATGGAGTCTTGTTCAACTGTACCATCCCCATCCATGGTACAGTTGGATAAGACTACATTGTTCACGTGGTTTGAAGAGCGAACCCTGGATGGCTGAGGGCAGCAGGTTAAAAATTTCCTTCACATTAATGAACGCAGTCATAAACTAGTGTTCACCAGAGAGTGATTTATCATTGTATACAGATACAGCTTTTAATGCACAGTATTTACCCATTCTTGTATATGTAATTATCAACTACAAAAATGAATGATCTAAAGTTCATTTTATCATGTTTAGAAAGTTCTCCAGCAAAACTATATATAAATCATATTGAAATATTTCTTGGGTGGTTGTCTCATTATCAAGGTTGCTCATTCTTGCATTTAAACTTGATTATGGTTTACATAAACTATGTTAGTCACACTCAACTTATAGGTAAAAGTTTATTTCGCCTTGAAAGGTTTTAACCACTGACGGTTAACAGATATTGAGGCAAGGACTTGCTATAAACAACTTTTGTAAAGGAAACATGTTTAGACTTTTTCTTCATAATTATAGTTTTTTTAAGATAATGCATAAAGCTGTAGTATGAACAGCACTCTTAGCGTACGTAATATTCTATAATGAAAAAAGGCTCCATCCAACTGAATATCTTTTAGGTGTCGTACATGCACACTCGGATAAATCGGCTCGAAGAGGACGGAAAGACGAGGGAGGCGAAGCTCACTGTGACGAAGCAAGCCAAGATGGAGGACGGAGAGATAATCAGAAACCAGCTGATTGAACTCCGAGAAATGAAGGTTGGCTTGTTTAAGATTTATTTTCATTCAGTAATTTCGGTAATATTAAGTCATTTTCAATAACTGACTTCGGATTAATTTGGTAATATTATTAAGACATGTTCAATAACTGACCTCTGATTGGGGTAGTTGGACTATCGATGATTTGTGGACTCTTAATTACATTTGGCTATTTTTTTCAAAGTAATGGCATATATTTGTTATACAAGAAAGTTTGCTTGAATGAAGATAAAGAACAACATTCTATGCTGGTGTCATTTAAGATTTTTTTGTGAAATCGGTATTTATAAAAACTCGTCTAATGAATCGTCTCCATAAGTTATAATAAAAACGGTCATCTAATGCATCATCTCGTTAAATTACAATAAAAACTGTCGTCTAATCCATCATCTCTTTAAATTATGATAAAAATGGTCGTCTAATGCATCATCTTGTTAAATTATAATAAGAACGGTCATATAATACATCATCTCAGTAAATTATAATAAAATCGGTTGTCTAAAGCATCTTCTCAGTAAATTATGATAAAAACGGTCGTCTAATGCATCATCTTGTTAAATTATGATAAAAACGGTCGTCTAATGCATCATCTCGTTAAATTATAATAAAAACGGTCATATAATACATCATCTCAGTAAATTATAATAAAAACGGTTGTCTAAAGCATCTTCTCGGTAAATTATAATAAAAACGGTTGTCTAAAGCATCTTCTCAGTAAATTATAATAAAAACGGTCGTCTAATCCATCATCTTGTTAAATTATGATAAAAACGGTTGTCTAATGCATCATCTCGTTAAATTATAATAAAAACTCGTCTAATGCATTGTCCCGATTAAATTTCAGAAAAAGTTGCTGGAGCTTCATCGGGAGTTGGACGGGGTGAGAAATATCTCCGAGATGGAGAGTCCACCACTCTCAATGGAGGTGGGAACTCCACCACGACGGTTTTCCTTAGGTTGGTTAAGTACATTGGTTCCGATGTTCAACATATATTAGCAAGTTGACAAAATCTCCCTGACTTTAAAAGTTTTTTATTGGACTTTAATTTTTTTTTATTACTCTCCTCATTTTCTAGAAAAGTACTCTTGCTCTATCCATTTTCAAAACTATATATCTGCTATTTCCATTATTTATTAATAAAGAACATCTATCAAGTTAGGGAGACTTGTCAGTTTGTTAATTCACGCTAAAATTTGGCACCCAGTCAAATAGGTTGGCTTACTTAGCATTGTGACTGGTTTCAACCTGTTTTATATATTATATCATCTTTGTAGAAATTACATAATGCAAATTTTAAACCTTCAATGACTTGCTCATTGTCATTAGCTCTGTATTTGAGACAACTTAATTTTTAGCGGAGTGGTAACTCGTAAGTTATTCTTGATTGTTGTTGTTTGGAATTTGTAGATTATTTTTCAAAGTAGACTTAAATTTTTTTTTATTTGTCCATTGGGAGCATTATATGCATTATGAATGATTTAGTTTGAATAATGTTTTTCTCTGTAACTTGAAATTATTGCAATAACGGAGTTTCTATAATGTTTATGAACTGGCGATTTTTTCAAAAGATGATAACTAATCACTTTGTATTCTCTTGCAGTTGAAGAAGGTAATCTGGGCTCAACAGTGATTGATAAAATCTTGCAAGAAACCTTGGCAGAGCTGGAGGAGAAAAATAAAGGCTATGACCATCTCGAAAGTCTGTTGGCTGAGGCAAATAACCAGAAACAAGTTTTTGAATCCGAGGCAAGTAGTCGAATGAATTACTCTTTTCTTTCATTCATATTGCTGATTGAAGCACTGCTAACAAGTTTCTCTTGTATTTCCTCTGCAGCGACGGGTATAAGCCCGTTTATTTATATATTAATTTTGTACTTTTTCAAATGTAGACTAAATTGTTTTGTTTGTTATTTTTTGAACAATGATCATTTGATATAAATGAAAAATAAATGCATTAGGAACAATATTTTAGTGTTGCTTCTGAAATGTCTCTGCTATAAACCCACAGGGTTTGGATGTACTTTTCTAATTTGGTGGTTAACATAAATAAAAGTTGTAGTGGGTGGTTAAAATGAATAATAGTTGTAGTGGGTGGTTAAAATCATAAGTAATTAAAAAATATTTTCAGGTGTACAAATTGAATGAAAAACTGGTCGAAATTAAGGTCAATTGTGATCAGTTGAATCAAGATAACCTGGCCCTCAAAAAGGAACTGACCGAACAAATGTCAATACAAGCCAGCCTGAAAGACAAAAGTATCACATTGGAAAATACATTGAAAGAAAAATCAAACAACTACAATAACTTGAAGGACAGCAATGTAAAACTGCTTGCCCAGTATTCGTCCTTTGTCTCGAGTGCTGAAACTGAAATTGAAAATCTGCAGATCTTGAATGTTAAGAAGGAGGAAGAGAAAGTAAATCTTCAAGTACTGATCAATCATTTGGAACAACAGCTGAAGGACAAAGAGGTGGCGATCAGGGTCTACGAGAACACCAAAGACGAAGTTGTTCGGTTGGCTCGACAGGAAGAAACAAAGCTCTCTCGATACTTAGACGAAGCTCGCGAGACCATCTCGCAACTGAACGAGACGAGTGACACTCAGCAGACACAAATATCCTTTATGAAAGAAAAATTGTCTGCTTATGAAACTGATCTGAAACAGTTTCAATTCGAAAACGCAAGACTCGCTGAAATACATTGTCAATTAGAAAATGACTTCAAGGGTTTAGTTTCAAGATCGAAAAAGGAAGCCGAAACTCTCGATGAAAAGGTTAAACTTTTGATTGAAGAAAAAAAATTGCAAATCACTGAGAGCAATTCTGCCATTGCTAAACACCAACAGGAGTTGACTGAGAAAATGGATGAAATAACTTCAGTGAAAAATTCAAACGAAAAACTGCATAATCTTTCAACAGAAAAAGAAAGTCTTTTGAGGGCAAAAGAATCCATCCTGCTGAGTTTACACAAGCAATGCAACGATCTAAAGACAACTGTTAAAAATCTGGAAGAAAAAATAATTGAAGAGAAGTGCAAGAGTGAACAGAAGATTCAGATTTTAGAAAATAGTGTGTATGAAAAAAATTCCATTATTACTCAATATCAAGATGATAAGAAAAATTTGGAAGAAAAGCTAATACAGTTAAAGTGCGAAGTTTCTACTAAAAATGAAGAAATGGAAATGCTTTCAATGGAAGTCGAAAAGAAAAATAGAGACCTTACTGAGCTTTCTGAAATACAGAAAAGTGAGGATCAAAATAAGTGTGAAGAATTATTGCAAAAGAATAATATGATTTGCAATCTAGAAAAGAAATACAATGAAGAATTAAACAAAACTTTGGCCCTACAGAAAAAGTTAAAGGAAGAAGAACAGATAATGACTGAGAGTAAAGAAAATGCCATAAGGCTAGAAAGTGAACTGGAGAAAACTAGAAATAGTTTGAACGAAGAAATATCTGCCCATAAAGATAAAGAAGTAAGCTTGGAAGAAAACCTAAAACAGCTGAAAAACGAAATAGCTTGTAAACATGAAGAAGTAAAAGTTCTTTCAATGGAAGTCGAAAAGAAAAATAAAGATCTTACTGAGCTTTCTGAAATGCAGAAAAGTGAGGATCAAAATAAATGTGAAGAATTATTGCAAAAGAAAAATATGATTTCCTCTCTAGAAAAGAAATACAATGAAGAATTAAACAAAACTTTGGCTCTACAGGAAAAGTTAAGAGAAGAGGAGAAGAAGATGGCCGAGAGTGAAGAAAATGCCATGAGGCTAGAAAGTGAATTGGAGAAAACTAGAAATAGTTTGAAGGAAGAAATATCTGCCCATAAGGATATGATTTCCTCTCTAGAAAAGAAATACAATGAAGAATTAAACAAAACATTGGCTCTACAGGAAAAGTTAAGAGAAGAGGAGAAGAAGATGGCTGAGAGTGAAGAAAATGCCATGAGGATAGAAAGAGATTTGGAAAAAACTATAAGTAGTTTGAGGGAAGAAAGATCTGCCTATAAGAATATTGAAGGAAATTGTGAGAAAAAAATGAAGCAACAACATAAATTAGAGCTAGAAACAGCAACAAAAGAACGAGAAGATCTGCAGAACCAAAACAAACTGCTTAAAGGGAAGTACGAAAAAGCGAAAGTATTGATTGGCGAACATATGTCCGAGAAGAAAAAGATTACAGAATCACAGGAAGTATATCAGCAGCAGCTCAACAAATACAAAGAACATTTTGAGAAACTAAAAGGTGACCATAATGTACAAGAGAAAAAGAAAGACAATCAAATTAATCGATTGCTAAAGACAGAACAAATCTTACAAGATAAATTGACCGACTTGGAACATCAGATCAAGCAATTGAGCACACAGAATAAATCTCTTAATGCCAAAGTATCTTTGGCTAGTGCAAAACTGCGACAATTGCAGCAGCCCACCTCGGTAGCCAGCAGCAGAGCCAGACAACATCCTATTCCTGTGATTAGGAAACATAAATTGAGCTCGGCATCCTCAGCATTCTTGGGCGAATCTGTTAGTAGTGATATACCTCCATTGCTTCCAAAGAGCCATAGTAGTCGTACGTTAAGGTCAAAAAGTTCAACAGAAGATTCCAACTTTGCTATGTCACAACAGAGTACATCAAAGAGCAACTTAAGGGAATTTAATAGCTCTCAATTTAACTTGACCACCAATAGCAAGTTTGTGTGTGAAGATGAGGAAGAACAGTTTTTGGACCATAAAAATCTTAAAGATCTAAAGTTCGGCAGGTTCATTCAACCCTCAAATTTGACATTGAACAGAGTGTCGGAAATAAAAAGACGAAACTCCCTGTATCCTCCACACATGCGAGACTCATATGCCCCCGAAATGCAGCAGACGTCTTTTGCCCTGAACTACGATCAGTTGAGGGATGCTGCAATGACAGAGAATGAGTGGTCTGACCTGACCACAGCAACAAGTAGTCTCAAGTTGGAGTCGCCTTACAATCTACGCAAGCGCAAATCACTGGATGAAAGTGGCTCCTCCATTGGCTCTTTTGAATCAGTTAACAGCCGAAAACTCAAGAAGATATCCGTAAGTATTGCTCAAAAACTCCCTTGTCTAGTTCAACTATTTTTTGTAGCTCTTAGATAGTTTGTTTGTGATGAAATAAACTTGTTTTGTTTGTGATGAAATCAACTTGTTTTGTTTCAACCCCACTCCCTCCTCGACACAGGATGGAGCTCTCACCCGCCCCCTCCCACCCCCAGCAGGTTGAACCATTTAGTCCATCCAAAGAGTCTATGGGGTAGGGATTTCTTACACATGTGGCATGTGAGGAGGTGTTATGTTGGCATAGTGTGCAGTTTGATAATTTTGTTGAGGTATTCCTTTAGTCAAGAGGATTTATTTATTTGCACATGCTGTATGATAATGTTTGTTCATTGTTGCTGATGTCTGGTGCTTGTGTGTTTAATATTTTGTTTAATTCTCTGTTTTTGTAGTTTGTTACTGTGTGTATGAGTTTTTGTGTTTTATTGTTTGATGTGAGGTTTGTTCTGAGGGTTTTCCATATTGGTCATGCAATTTTTGTTGTTGAATACTGTTTGTTTCTTGTGTCTGGGAGATGTTGGTCGTTATGTTATGTTGGGGGTAGAGAGAGTGGTCTGGGTGTTGGGTTTATCCGAGTTGTGAGGCGTGTAGTTGTAGGTTCGTTTGTATAAAGGGTCTTATTAAGGTATGTAGCTATTTTGTGTTTGTCTAGTGTGCAGCCTATGCTTGGTTTTGTTTATATATTTTGTGTAGGTGAGTTTATGCCAAGGTTTTTTGGATCCTTAACTATCAGCAGGAGTGTTAATGTAAAGCTGTAGTGTATTCCTGTATTCTGCTGGGTCTGGGGTGAAGAGTTTGGTGGCGGTTTTATTTGCATTGAGGGTGAGTTGGTTCTCCATTGTGCTGGGTCTGGGGTGAAGAGTTTGGTGGTGGTTTTATTTGCATTGAGGGTGAGTTGGTTCTCCATTGTGCTGGGTCTGGGGTGAAGAGTTTGGTGGCGGTTTTATTTGCATTGAGGGTGAGTTGGTTCTCCATTGTCCATTGTGTATATGTTATAGGTATGGTATTACTTGTGTTTCTGCTGTGAGTGGGCTTAGATATCATCTGCAAATGTGATAGTTTGAACATTGGTCAGCGTAGTCTTCCATGTAGATGTTGAAAAGTGTGTGTCAGTACCCATCCAGTTGAGAATGGCCGTTTTTGTCGAGCATGCGTAGCGAAGCTCTACACAGGCTAGGCAATTCCGATGTAGTCGGCGGCGGCGTTAGACAATGACTTGAATGCTTATTTATCCTCTATACTATTGTTATTTTTTTTCATATAGGCTTAGTTATTGGTTTTAATATATTACTAGGTATTTTTATTTGATTTTTTCATCAAAATAATCAAAAATATTTTTAACAGTTTTTTTTTCATATTTTTTATTTATGCATCAATGGATTGGAAATGAAGTACACATGAAAAGTATCTAAGGTGAATTTTTTATAAAATGATGTTTTCTCACTTTGTAACACCATTTTTGATTTGATAATTTTAGAGAAATTTTTTTTAAAGTTACTGAATGATTCATCGCGAGACATTTGAACCGTCCGGTTCTTGGATTACTAGTATTTAAAAGAATTTTTTCAATTTAAAAATAATAAAAACACTTTTTAGTCTACTTGTTGAAATATCTAATAACAACAACACTTAGAACAACCAAGGATACCACAACAACAATAACAAAAACACTTAGAACAATCAAGGGTACCACACATAACTTTTTTTTCTCAGCTAAAATATCGATTTTTTGGTTGTTTGAGATAATTTTTTCTTTAGTAATTTTCACGAGTAGAGTCGACTGACATCTAATTTTCAACAGTGTACATTCTGGAGAAAAAACGGATGCTAAATTACTCAAAGAGGCCGATTACACCATTTTGCTTTTACATCGACATCAAGAAAATGCGTAAGTTTTTATTTTGCTTCTTCTGAACTATAAACCGTCTAACAGTTGATTTCTAGTTACCATAAAATTGAACCCTCTACCGCTGTATGTTACTCACAGGGCACATCTACGGCCGTACTTTTTTCAAGGGGAATATCTACCGCCGTACATTATTAACGAGGAACAAAATGACTAATCCAAATTATAATTGAAATAATGTTGTAATGGAAACAACCCACTGTTGATAAAAAGTGATAGTAGGTTAAGTGGTTTTGCTGCGGCACAGCAGACGGTTCTATACCTGGAATTGGTAACCATGGTAACCACTTTACTGTAACCATGGTAGCCACTTTCTGTAATCATGGTAGCCACTTTCTGTAACCATGGTAACCACTTTCCTGGAAGGATACTATGTTCTGTTTCAAGTGTATGGATTCTTCTCACCATTTATGATAGAGTTTTATATATGTAAATCTTATTTACAGATGAGATTAAATGACAATCATGCCATTGATTCCACACTATCTGCATTCCATGCCATTTCACAAAATAAGTGTTGCTTAAGTGCTATTAATATGCTTTTAATCAACCATCACTTAATTCCACACTAAATTTATGTCGTTTTGAACAACAAGCAAAAAGTTAGTTTTTTGTTGTCGAGCGTGCGTAGCGAAGCTCTACATAGGCGTAGCATTTCCGATGTCGTCGTCCTCGTCATTGTCATCGGCGTTAGACAATGACTTGAATGCTTATATAACATCTATACTATTATTATTTCTTTTCATATAGGCTTGGTTATTGGTTTTAATATATTACTAGGTATTTTTATTTGAT
>JARUHE010366726.1:0-17508 GCA_031471125.1 Archaeomysis grebnitzkii
ATTTATTGTAAAAATATAATAATTAAATATTAAGCGTTGAGAATATTTGTTTCCCCTAATGGCTATTGAAATACAAGTTGGATGATTACTTCCTATTTTCTATTTTACTGTTGTATTTTATTATTAAGAAATTATTCAAATTATTACAATTTCTAGAAATCAGTTTTATTTAACAAAATTGTCTTACGATTAATTTCATATTGAAATATTTTGTTTATGATCACCATTGTTTGATCACGCACTATTTAATTAATCAGAGGTGCTTAGAACTGATGACCGGTTGAAATAAAAAAAATATCTTGGTTATTGCAATTTAGATTTATTGTAATTCGATTTTTTTGCAGTATGATTTCATTGTAACTTGCAGTTTTGAATGTACATTGGCTGTATTTTCCTTTGGTTTAATTGTTATTTGTTTATGGTGATTGATTGTATTGTAACTTGTTTTTAATATTTTTGGTTTAACTATAACAATGATATATGTGTTTTTTTTATTGTATTTTGGTTTTATTATATTTTTTTATAATTTGGTTTCGTTGTAACTTGCAGGTCTTCCTGTAATTTGGTTGTATTATAATTTAATTGTATTGTAATTTGGTTTCATTGTAATTAGGTTTCATTGTAATTAGATTTTATTTGCAATTTAGTTTCATTGCAATTAGGTTTTCTTTGCAATTTGATTTCATTGTAATTAGGTTGTGTTTGCAATTTGGTTTCATTGTAATTAGATTTTATTTGCAATTTGGTTGTATTGTTATTAGATATTGTTTGCAATTTGGTTGTATTGTAATTAGATTTTCTTGTAATTGGATTTTATTTGTATTTTGGTTGTATTATAATTTGGTTCAATTATAATTTGGTTTTATTGTAATCAAGTTTTATTTGAAATATAGTTCTATTATAACTTGTTTTTTTTTTAAATTTGGTTTCATTGTGATTAGGTTTTATTGTAGTTAGTTTTTATTGTAATTTTGTTTTGTTGTAATTTTGTTTTGTTGCAATTATGTTTTATTGTAATTGTGTTTTATTGTAATTTTATTTTGTTGTAATTTTGTTTTGTGTTGTAACCTGGGTTTAATGATTTTGGCTGAACTATAATAACGTTTTTCTTAATTAGGTTTCATTCTAATGAGAAAATTATATTAATTTAAGGTACAAATCATACTTACTTTTATTAGCCAATTGAGAAACTGTTTAATCGTGATGGAAATCACATTAAATAACGAATAAATACAACAACAACCTAGAACTAAGAAGAAGAAATTGGCAAATCGGTAGGCGAAAACTCCTGATCCGTAGAAGCTGTTCGGCTCCTGAAATAAAACGTTTTATAAAAACAATAATTGAACTTTTGCATTTTTATTGTTCATTCATTTTTTAATATTTTTTAATGGCGTCATCCATGTATTCTTATAATTTAGCCTTCACAAAAAAATAAAACATGTTTGAGACATGTTTTGTGCTTTTAACAGCGAATGGGTTTGGCTAAGGTCACTCTAACTTAGATTTCCTACAACTGATAATACAATTGGGGGTAATGGAATTCAGCTGATATTGAACGCATGCATTGGTTGCGATTTTTAGTGAAGGAAAATGCTGTAAAATAAAGCCTATTGTCATTATTTAATTATACCAAATGATTGAATAAAGACATTGAAGTGGTTTAATATCTGCCCTTCATAGTGAACGCAACTATTGTGTTAAATATCTGCCTTTCATAGTGACCGCAATCATTGGGTTAAAACATTTTTTACTTACTTGAGCAGAGACGTAATCTCCAAAACCAATGGTTGCAAAAGATATAAAACAAAAGTAGATGGAGTCCGTATACGACCATCCCTCTATCTGGAAAATACATTTGGTTAGGAAAGTTTTCAAAAGATTATTTTGATTAGTTGGTGTCATTGAAATGATATGCTTTCCAGATAAGTTTTTATTGAAACTAAACATTGTAAATGTAAATAAATGTCATGTAATACCTGACATTTTGTCAGAAATAAATGGATTATTAAGATTTCAACGAATTAACCACAATATAAAAAATGCCAACTGAATAATATTTATTCTAATCAATCTATGGAAAGATGACGTAAAATGGAGCTGATTTTATAATACATTACGAAATAAACATAACATGTTAAAAATAAAATTATTAATAGCAATTATGAGAACATTAGACGAGTATTTGTTTTAACCATTATCTGTCCATTAATTAATGAAATTAGCAAACACATATCTACGGGTAATCATTTTCAAAGTAAAACGTAATTGTTAGATAAAAACATTTCGTATTTATAAGAATGTGCCGAAAAAATGAACATACAATCTTTCCCAAAATGTTTTCTAGATATATAAACTGATTGGGAACACTTTTTTCTCCATATCTTATTTATTCTGTAGATGCCATTATATGTATGATTATCACCAGACAAAAAGCGTCGACAAACATATGATGACATACATTATTTTGATTGAAAACTAACTTGATGAGGTCATCAAAAGAATGCAAATAAAGGTGAAAACGAATTTAAAGGAACGTAAAACAGTCAGAGAGAAGAATTGTTTTTTAGAAAATCTAACCAAATCCAGTAATTATTGTCAGCCAAGAACACAGTTCCAGTAAGACGAATGTGTTTGGATGTTTACAGCAAATAAATTTAGTAATGAATGAAAATAAATTCGTAATAGCGTTACAATTATAATCATGATGCAAGATATTGTTTTGATTAAATGGGACGTAAGGTATTATAATTAATCCTTCTGCAAGATAAATTCGCACATCTCATTAATTAGGACAAAAATATTTTAATGATTTACCCACTTAAATAATTATTATGATTAGAAGATTAGCACTTCATTATAATATTTAAATAATTATTATGGTTATATGATTAACACTTAATTATAATATTAAGGAGTTTCAACATTTTGGACAAGAGTTATTCAAATATATTAGTGTGCGTACTTTTTATTTAACACATGAAGGAGATAAAGTATTCAATACAAAGTCAATTTATGATGTTCTTTCAAATCTAACCTTATTGGTATCCCAAGTGATCAATTATCAAAAAGGATGACAATGCATCCACAAAAGGGGACATTCAAGATCATCTCATACGAAACAGAAACGTATAATGCAAGTGAAAAGAACCAGTTTACCCGTTAAAGGTACATAAGTATTAAAAAATATAACTGAAAACATAGCTTAATATTGGTGTAGATGAATTATGAATAAAAGTATCAAACATTTACACCCAAAAACAAAAAAAAGAAAGTTGTTTTTAAATGTTCCCCTCAATATGGTTTAAATAATTTGGATACAACATTTCAAAATTTGATCAATAACATTTTTAAAAGAATAATTGGAAGTGAAAGTAAATTAAGAGATAATTCATATACAACGAAGCATGTTAAATAGATTATTTAAACATAAACTTTAGAAAGTTGAAAAATTTATTTCATAGCTTATGCGTAAAAATATCGTTCAAATTTTTCCATAATTTCATAAAACTAAAAATATCTTATATATGTTTTTTTGCAATCTATTTGAATTTTTCAAAAAACATAAAAAAATGATTAACAAATTTATCGACAACTCGAAACTTTAATTAGAAAAAACTTGAAAGTGGAAACCAAATTGATAAAAATAGAATATTGGATTTTTTGTTTGAATTTAATGTCAATATAGAATCGGTGATAAATTATTCCGATGTTGACATTCATTTTGTTTTTTACTTTTGTTTATTTTTTTACCGCAACATCAAAAAATTATTTCGTACTTGACCTTCACCATTATTTTAAGGAGACAAAAGATACATTTTTTTATCTTTACATTTTTTCTTTTTACATTGTGGTTGAAATAGATTTTTTATTCTGTTTTTTGGCAAACCGTTCATTTTGTATTTTTTATCGTTAATTCTTGTGTTGAATTGTATGTAATTTTTATTTTTATTTACACTTGAATGTCTTTCTTTACAGTTGTTGATAGTTTGTAATTTTAAAATGTATAGTTTAGTGAGATTTGATAAAACAAAGTGCGAATGTGTAAGTTCCTGTTTTCAGTGAGATAATGAAAATAAATGGAGTTTGAAAGCAACGAACACAACATCTTAACTTCAAACGTTTTATAAATATATTTAGTTGAATATAATGAAAGGATTTAAATGGTTACATCAACTGCAGTAAGTCTTCATTCATTACTGAACATAATAAAACAAAATAAATATTAATGATAATACTAATAATAATGAAACTAATACTAATATTAATACTAATTCTACTAATATTAATACTAATACTAATAATACTAATATTAATAATACTAATACTAATACCAATAATAATAATAATAAATCAAAATAAGAAACTGAGTCACGTTGGAAACTCCTTCCGTAATTGTAACTCAGATAATTGAGCTACGAGGGTCTGGTTAGTACTTGAACCTCAGATGCTTTTGACCATTGGACGCAAATGTGAATTGCGTCCGAAGTCCAATTCGTTGAGACCAAATAATTGATCCTTTTAAGGGTAAGTTTGAATGTTTTTTTTATCAATTTTAATGTTGTTTTAAATTTTAATAATGTTTTATTATAAATCTTAATATTTGTTTGTCGTTAATATTTTTTCATCAATTTTAATATTTTTTAGAATTTTAATAATGTTTTATTATAAATCTTTATATTTTGTTATCATTAATATTTTTTTCATCAATTTTAATGTTTTGTTTATAAAATGTAAATTTACTAATTTTCTTTAATATATTTTTTTGAAAATTGAAAACGAAACCGAAACTGCAACTGACTTCACAGAAGAGGAACGCCGCACACAGCGCCACCACCAGCGACGCCACACTCAGGTAGAACATGACCCAGTAGACGGAAGGCTTCCACGCGTCCAACCCTCCGTCCTCCTCCTCGATGCTGCCCTCCGAGCACCGACGGCCGTCCTCCGGCAGAAAACCGTCCTTGCGGCGACGCTCGTGCCGAGACCTGAAGAGGAAGGGAGAAAAATTATTTAAATGTTTATAAACAAAAAATAAAAACATTTATAAACCAAAAAATAATAAACATTATTAAAAACATTTATAAACAAAAAAACACAAAAAAAGAAAATAATAATAGCAAAAAAAATTATAAAACAAATGAAACAAAAATAGAAATAATAAAAAATAATTAAAACATTAAGCGATCATAAACAACGTATAAATAAATGTAATATAAGAAAAATGTTTTCAATCAAATAAAGAAAAATATTAGTTGTGCTTGGTTTACTTTCAAAACATTTTATATTGAAAAAAAGTTTAGTAACAAGATTTTCAAGTTTTTTGTTTACTTTCTATAAAATTGCTTAAATGAGGGATTTTTTATTCAATTAAACAAAATGAAATCTTGTATAAATTTTGTAAGCTGAACAAGGGTAAAATATTTATTCTTTAGTGACTGAACTGTATCTTCAATACTAACTTCAATGTATTTTAGGTCTCATGGAACAGTCATCCAGACGTTAAAGGGTCAATAATTTATAGATAGTATTGATTAAAAAAGTTGGGAGAAGCTACGTCTTTCAAGGGTATAGTTTTTTTGATGGTGGTGATAGTGATAATTAAGCTTGGATTTATATATGTATATATAAAGATATGAATATTATATAAGAATAAAGAACAAATCGATGGTAAAGATACATTAGCATTATGCATACGTCAAAGCACATGATAATTACAATCTCATGCCGGGAATCGAACCCAGTCCTTCACATTGCCGGGGTTCAGAAGCCAGTTTCAAAGGAATGCACAACATTTTAAGACAAATTATCTTTATTAAAAATGTAATCGTACATCCGCCACTAAGTATCGTTATTTGCACTTATAACGAAAACAATCATACGAGTGATTGGTAATGCAGGTGGAGGTGCATTTTTGGGACACATTTTATAGCAATAATTGTGAATAAGAAAACTTAATAGGTTAATGTTAAATACAAACTCTTTATCTCAAGATGATATAAAGAGGTCTTTATTTAACACTGAAACAAATAAATAATACATATATGACTAAGTGAGATTGTTTGACTAGTTGCCTATAATTAAACCAAGCGATACTATGACTTTGTGGTTCATTAAACTGACAAACAAAAAATGTCAAGTTTTTTTAAAAATACTTAAATAGTTTTTCATTAAATTTTTTATGAATACAAAAAAATTCTTCTATTGAAAATACTAATTGCAAATTCCATGCTCTATGTATGTACCTTACAATAAACAGTCGTATTGAATTTGTCACAAACTTGTGGTGTATGCACCTTATAAAAAACGTTCTTAATATGTTCGTCACAAACTTGGGTTGTAGGTACCTTATAAAAAAACTTTGTATCAAGTTTGTCGGGTTAGTAGTAGAATTGTTTTGAGTTTGGTAAATGATTTTATAAGGTTGCTTAAAAAACGCAGTTTAGGGTTTTCTCAAGTTCGTAAAAATATGAAACAACCTCATTTTTTAGGGTACGGCTCAGGTTTTTAGTTAGGACAAACTTGGATTCTTGGAGGTGTGGGATATTCTCAATTTAGTTCATATTTTTGTATTTAATAGTTTTTGTTGATGTTGAATATGTGTGGTAAAAAGTTCCTGCTTTATTTGTATTCTTAAAAATTTATCTTATTGAATATATATTTTTTATACAGTTTTAAGTCAAGTTCCATATTTTCAATGTTAGCTGTCAATCAACAACCCACATTCTTAATTAACACGAATGTTATTATTTGCTATTTTAACATTTTTCCATCTTGTAATTAATTATGGGCTAGTATACTCGTACTTACGCAAACGTATGTTAGGAATATAACTCAACATACCTTAACTGTTTCTGGTAACACAGGTGGTACCTAATTATATTTGTTTGCTCCGTCTTGTGTACCACCAGTGATACAAATCAACGTATTTAATATTTTCAATATATTTATACAGGTACATATGTACCTGTATAACTATATTGAAGACAGCAGCTAACCTCTTTTGCATCACTGGTGTTACATAAAACCGGAGTAAACAATTAGAATTACGTATCACATGTGCTACACGAAACGGTTAAAGTGTTAAACTACATTATTAGCGTCAATAAAAATATTTAATTTACGAAGATCTCCAATTATGCCTATATATAAGAAACTTGTAATCAGCTCATTAAAACTATTTTGAGAAGAATTTAAAAATCGTTAGAGAGTTATAAATTAATACACAATTTCAAAACAAGATTTTTGTTGAGAGACAAACAGAACTTTATACATTTTGTTTTATATTTTTAGTCTCTGCTTCATTTGTTCTATTTTGGGTTTAATTGTTTTCTCATTTGGAAACGTTGGTTGCGTTTGATCGTACTAGAAAAAGTCGTTGATAACTATCTATTGGTAGCTAGAACAACAATTTCGGTGGTGGTGCCAAAACTATTTCATTCAACAAATACTTTAATTAAAGCCAACTTTTGTTGAATGAAATAACCTTGGCAACGCCTCCATTTTTTTTGTTAGTAGCTACTACCAAGAGCTACCAATGACTGTTGGTAGCACGATCAAACGCATTCCTTTTTTTACTTACCAACATATTTCTTCAAGATCGAATATATTTTTACTTAAAAAGAACGCCGCCCTAGATATATCGATTCTTGTATTTTTGGTGAAAGTAAAATACAGGCTGGCTGGTCTCCTCTCGCCGCAAATTGACAATTAAATATTTTTTCACCAAGTCATAACAAATAAGACGTGTGCCAAAAAAGTAGAAATGTAGACATGTCCCAAAAGAGTATCTCGTAAGAAGTGTACCAACAAGTTAGCAAACACTGTCACAAGAGGGGACGGTCTTGTCTAATATAAGTTGTTGTGTGTATAGGGTCACAGATACGAAGCATACATGCCACACGCCAGACTAGGAACTAGACTTTCGTTTTTCAAAAAAAATACTTATCGATGCTTGGAATTCACTTGCCGATAATACAGTTGAAGCAAGAAGTATTGAAACTTGAAAAAGACTTTCTGAAGATTGGAGCATGTGCAGACATGTGAAAATTAACTCTTAAGTTATGCGTATTGTGAGCTGTAAAGCTGCAAGGCGCTGTATAAATTTGAAGAATTGTTATTATTATTAGTACAGCGGAATCTTGACGAACCGTGTTTTTTTAATATATACAATATTTCATTGCAGTTTCTGTAACTAGTATGTATACGGATCTCAAATCCATTTTGTCACCTTTGGGGATTTTTTTATTGACATTTGAAATTGTGAACGTTTTCGAGCAATTGTCATAATTTTGTCGGCTTGTCTAAAGTATAGTTTTATGAATTATTAGTACCTATGTGTAAGTTAGCTAAACTATATACATCGTGTTACCATATATTACATAGGAATGTATGGGGCAGAATGATATACATTGTATTTCATTTTATGCGTACATATTTGTTGTCCATGTATATTTGTAATGCTTATTTCATGGTATGACTGGTGATAGATTATAGACACACTGAAATAAATAGAAATGTATACTGTACCATTTCATAACATAACGTTCTGTAACATAAAATGAAATACTTTATATATGATAATGGTTACGGTCGACGTGTGCATGACTTGCGGTCGACGCGTGCATAACTTTGTGCAATACTGTGAAAAACTGTGAAATATTGGGCAGCCATCGGCCACTCTTATCTGACGTACCTCGTCCTTCTCGCAGATTTTAAAGATAATTAGTTTGTTAATGTGTTTGTTAATATGTTTGTTAATATGTTTGTATGTTAATTAGTTTGTTAATATGTTTGATTTGAAAAAGTTGCAATAAAGTTGAATGTATTTATTTGTTTGAAATACATTAAAACAATACATTATTATATCCCTTCTTGATATCAATGCAATGAAAAATAAAAATGGCGATCACAAATATTGTAATATGGAAACAATGTTGGAAAATGTACATACAACATTTTTAAGTTTTAACATCTATATCTTCTTATGTGTATATTGTTTCGTGTTTTTAGGCTGGTTTGAAACATGCCATCCAATGAAGCAGAGGTGTGTCTCTTTAACTGTGGAAAATTAAAGAAAAAGTTTATATCTGCCAAGGCCGAGCGCATGCGTACTATCATAGACAATAGTAAAATCCGTGGTGATGTGTTGTTTATGGAACTAGAGCCTAGACTAGCTGATAATCCTAACACTGCACTCTTATGTCATAAAACTTGTGTTCCGACATATACGTTAACGACCCGCATCAAAAAGTTTGTAGAGGCAAAGAGCGACGAAAGCAGTGGAACATCCCCTCTAAAAAGAACACGTCTATCAGAAACTGGCGAGTTTGATTTTTTGACATACTGTTATGTTTTGTGGTGATATGTGTGAACCGGCCCCTGCTCCACTTTATCCTAATAGATGGATAAGAGTAGATCATTGCAGAACTGACGAAATGGGGTTGGGCAAGAAGACCTTCAAATGGTCTATTCTGAAGGTATGTTCCAGTCGAGAAGATGCAGTTGCGCAGCAAGTCAAGATACAGGTGTAAGGAGCTGTTAGCAACCTTCAGACAGCAGATGCACAGTACCGCAAGATTTGTATGGCAAAGTTCATGGGTCCAAGATGAAGGATTTATTTCCAACAGAAGTCAGACTATCATACATATAAATGTATAGATCTTGCTTTTGTAGAGGTCATCCATGAGCTCAGCAATAACCCAACACGCATATGGAACTTGATTGAAGAACACTACCTATACATATCTCTTCAGGGAATCAAGCTGAAACGACACATATTGATTGAACATCTTCCAACAAGTTTTGTGTCAGACCTTCTAGTCCTCTCCAGAGTTGAAGTTGCAAGTATTCCTATGTTCCAGAGCAAAACTTCTTGTCTTCTCAATTTAATACCAGACGATGAAGACCAAATGATTAGAACGTATGCAAAGTCGCAGCAAGAATAACAAATGAGACAGCACAACTAGTTCTTGACTTGAACAGTTATGTGACAGTAATAAGTGCTAATACCATTCGTGATAGTTGCAGCCCAACGTTGTTTAATCTATTCTCACAGATTTCACCAAAATTACTGGATACTTTGCAGTTTTATCTCATTGACAATTTCATCACCAGGACCATGAATCATCGAACAACTATCTTGTAAGTATCTTTAGGTCTATTGATGAAAGATAATAGCCTGATTGATAAGTTTCAGATTCAGCTGTTCTTATGACGAGGTACTAAGATTCATGACTTCTTCTACCCACGCTGCTTCCTAGAAAATCAATCTTCGGGGATATTCGACAGGAAGACCGGCCTCGTACAGGCTGTGGCTGACAACTTTCATGTCAACATACATTCTCCTAATGGATTGAGATCGACACATTATCTTACCCCATCCTCACACAGGTCCAAAAAAATGAAAATCTTTCATCTGCTGCATATGAAAAAAAGTGGCATATCAAGATAAAAGAGATGACAAATGAAGTATCTCCAGCAATTCCCATCCAGCGCTATACTGGAGCAAGGAAACCTCCAAGCCCAGCGCAAGGAGTAATACGTATAGTAAAAGCTTTCAAGATACTTGCTTCTCAACATATATCACTAGCAAAGAGTAGGAGCTGTTGATTATGACTTTCCTCAAAAGGTCATCTGGAAGAAAGATGTGCCCGAGTTCAGTGGCTTTAACATCCGGACCTCACAAGATCAAGGACAATCCATTCATCCGGCGAGCAAAGCCATCGGTACGCCGTTAACGGACATGGTTTCATCAGAACCGATTACCATTATGACAGCAATGATACACGTACAGAAACTGACTCGCAGAACAAGCAAAGCCTTCGCATTATTCACCAATAATCAGCAGCTATATCGTAGTGTTATTCATGTGCTGTGAGCTTACCCAGAAAAGTTCGAAAGTTGCATTCCATTGTAAATGGTGGTGGAAGAATTGTTGCGATAGACATTGTCAAATTCAAATAATTTGGCTCATAACGACCCAATGAAAAGACTAGACACACAAACAGCCTTCAGTTCAGGAAAAAACTTTGGGTCGGCAATCTGATCAAGCTTGTGGTCATCGTGATGATTTTGTACGAGCCTGGCCTTTGCACATGTTGGTAGATAAACAGATGATCCTCTACTTCTTTGCTTCTTTGCTTCTTTACTTCTGAACATAAAAATTATGCCAGGTATAGGCTTTAGAAGGAAAGAGGAGACAGAAAGGAAACTGACCTCATGATGAAAGCGAGCAGAGTGATGATCCTCTCAAGGAAGAGGTTGAAGAAAAGGATTCCTGACGAACATCCGATCAGACCGTAGAAGATACAGAAGATCTTGCCGCCCTTCGATCGTGGAGAAGCTGCGCCGTAACCTGAAAATATTTGTGTTTATTATTTGTTATTGTACTTTATTATTATTATTATTATTGGTAATACTATTCTTATTATTGGTATTATTATTGGAACTATTATTCTTATTATTGGTAATAATAATCTTATTATTGGTAATATTATTCTTATTATTGTTATTTTTGTTGTTGTTATTGCTATTTTTAGTGTTATTATTATTAATACTTTTTTTATATATAAATAACTTTTATTAAAATTTTTACATCTCATTTTATATGGAAGATTTGAAATTTTTATTAAAATGTTAAGCCTGAGTTAGAGAGGAAATTTACAGTTTTAAGTGCTGCTTTGGTGAGGAAGATTAATGATACATTTTTGAAACCTCAAAACTCTGTCTATCTTGAGATTAATTTAACAATTTTACGAGATCTAGATATTAGAATTTCTTCTAGTAAATTAATTATGGATTTAGTTCTTGTTTGTTTTTCTCTGACTTTCTTCCGCTTATTGAGAGTTTATTTTCATATTTTATATTTATCAATTGTAACTGGAAACAATTTTATAGTTAAAAAATTAATATTTTTTCCAAGTCTGCTTTGAACTGACTTCTACATTCGATGAATATGTTTTGTAAATGTTTCTTTATTTCTATGCTTGTAAAGTTTCAAGTCTACACCATTGCGGGATTTTACCCTTATTCGTTTTGTGTTTCTTGTAGGAAGAAACAAAATTTGACTTTTATTATTATGACGTCGGTAGAAGAAAATCAGGGAGAAGATGTTGCACAGACAAATTTTGCAAAGGTCTTCATTCTCATATACTACATAAAACATCGGAGGAAAATGTCAAATGAGGCTTCAATAGGACCCGCTTTTGTCCCTTTAATTCAGACTATATCAGCGGCTGCCCAAAAAGGCCTATTTTTGAAAAATTTTGGTAGAAAAACAATTAATATATATTTTATTACAAAAATACATCAAAAATACAAAAAATATGAATTTATTAATTTAGTAAAATATTAATACATTAAATAAAATAAGACGTTTAAGGACATTTTATATGTATAAGCCATTATAAGGTATAGATAAAAGTTATAGAAAATTTAAGTCTTAGACCGTAGAGATAATTAGGGGCTTATATAAGAAAATGGAAAAATACGTCTGCACAGGTCTACCCGCGTATCGTTAGGGATTTTGAAAATATGCATGGAGACGCACCTGAAAACAAAAACGAAGAAAGATAGAATTACAGGGTTGGTATTATTCAATACTATAGGTAGTTTACTATATATATTATATATAGCTATAACAAATAACATTAAACCAAAAACCATAGCGAGGGCAGACGTAAAACAATTTAAAGTGCGTCTGCATAGGGCCCTCTACCCTATACCCCTTATTGATTTCTTCTACAATTATCATTACTTATGTGATTATTTTAGATGTTGTTATTATTATTATTACTGTTATTAATATTATTTGTGTCATTATTATTCTTATTAATATTATTCTTATTAATATTGTTATTATTTATGTTGTTATTATATTATAATTTTGATTAGCATTGTTATTATTTTGGTTTATTCTTACTTTTACTAGTGTTGTTAATACTATTACTGTTCTTATATATACAATAATGTTCAATTATTTTTCTATTTAATGTACGCTATTTATAGCTACAATATTAGTATAATTAACATGCTGAAGAAATCAACAACTTATGCATTATTCTAATAATTTCTTCATTAAATGGACATTTTTTAAAAAAACTGAGGACATAACTTAAATCATCCTTCTACGTAGGTTTCTCCTCAAATGATTCACAGAAAAAAATTACACTCACTGTTTTTTTTATAATCCAAGTATGTTTATTATTGTGAGTTGTTATTTTTTTTAAATGATCTAAAATGTCCTCAAATAATTCACAGAAAAAATTACACTCACTATTTTTTTTATAATCCAAGTCTGTTTATTATTGTGAGTTGTTATTTTTTTTAAATTATCTAAAATGTCTTCAATGTAGAAATGAAATCCATTAAAAATGGTTAATTAAACATTAATTGTTTTAATCTATTTAAGATAAGACCAAAGATACTCACATTAACAATTCATAGTCGTATGTAAACAATGTTAACTTTGATTAAACTCTTATAAATCTATTCTTCCTGTAGAAAAAGTATTAATTAATTAAATTAATTAATCGAAATACATAATTACGCCAAAAGTTAAAAATAAAAACGAATAAAATACAAAATTACATCAAAATTTGAAAGTGTAAACGAAAAAAATACAAAATTATGTCAAAGTTTAAAATTGCAAGCGAATAAAATACAAAATTACGGCAAAAATTAAAAAGTAAACGAATAAAATACAAAATTATATCAAAGTTTAAAATTGTAAACCAGTAAAATACAAACTTAAGTCAAACGTTAAAAGAGTAAACAAATAAAACACAAAATTATGTTAAAAGTTAAATGTGTAAGAGAATAAAATATAAAAGTATGTCAAAGCTAAAATATGAACGAATAAGATCCAACATTACGTCAAAAATTAAAAGTGTAAGCAAGTAAAATTACGTCAAAGGTTAAAAGTGTGAACAAATAAGGTACACAACTACGTTAAAAGTTAAATATGTTATCAAATAAAATATAAAATTACGTCAAAAATTAAAAGTGCAAATTAAAAAAATACAAAGTTACGTTAAAATTTAAAAGTGTAAACGAATAAAATACAAAATTACGGTAAAAGTGAAAAATTAAACGAATGAAATACCAAATTTTATAACAATTATTATTATCACTGTTTGATTATCTTTCCTCTAATGTTATTATTTATTATAGTAAACGCTAAGAAAATAATTCTTTAGTTACTAGTGTTAAATAATACTAATTAGTATTATTCAGTATTAATTAGTATTGATTATAATTCTTTAGTGCTAATTAGTATTGATATTTGATTAGATTCGCATAGTTTAGACATGTTATCTTTAACAGACAAAGACTCATTACGTAAAACAACGTCAAATGTCAACCATTTAATTATGTATGAAAATCATCTTCAATGTGGACATTGATGTATTTTATCGTAGGGTAATAATTAGCCAGGCGCTAAAGGGTTACAGGATAATATTCATTGTGGACATTGATGTATTTTATCGTAGGGTAAAAGTTAAATAGAAAGTTTCAAAATATGTTTGAGTTGTTTTTTAATTGTTAAATTATTGGAAATTTTATGATGATTCAATGCAATCATAAACCTATAAGTAAGAACTTGATTTTTTCACTTGCATGTTTTTTCATTTTTATCGAACGTGCGTTGCAAAACTCTACATAGGCGCAGGACTTCCGATGTCGTCGTCGTCGTAGTCCTTGTTATATATTAAACCTATAAGTTTTTATTATACGCAATGAAGCTCGAACTAACAACGGTATAAAATTTATTGAATAATCTAAAATCACAGATTAAATAAAAACAGATTTTATTTCTGGGTAAGGTCAAGTTTCAGATTTGTTAGCTTCAATAATTAAAAGTAAATACAAGATGAAAAAAAGTTTCTATTTTTCTTTAACTTTTGAAACACTTTCAAAAAGAAGTATTTTAGCAGACGACATCGTTGGAAATAAAATGAATTAATCTTTGCAAAAAGTCACAATAATTTGTAAGTTATATCAGAAAATTGATTCGTTTTATAAAGATAAAACCAAAAAATGGACGTTTTACAAATTGAAACATATTTCACTGAAACTTCCAACTTTTATTAAATATTGATTTTTCCTTCAATTCAACTGCTATGAATGTCTCATTTCTGGTTTTCATTCTATTTTATTTCTTCGAATTTAATGAAAATGTTTCTGTTTTTTTCCTACGCCCTGGTATGTTGTAGGTATTTAGATTTTATTTTCCTACGCCCTGGTATGTTGTAGGTATTTAGCTTTTCTTTTCTTACGCCCTGGTATGTTGTAGGTATTTAGATTTTATTTTCTTACGCCCTGGTATGTTGTAGGTATTTAGATTTTATTTTCTTACGCCCTGGTATGTTGTAGGTATTTAGCTTTTCTTTTCTTACGCCCTGGTATGTTGGAGGTATTTAGTTTTTTTTCTTACGCCCTGGCATGTTTTAGATATTTCAGTTTTCTTTTCTACGCCTTGGTACGAGGCAACTACTTTGTATTTATTTGTTCACGCTCTGGTGTGTTGTAAATGTTTGTTATTCTCGTTTTGTACGCCCTGGTAAGAACAACGCCAACTCTACTACAGGCCTATGACATCGAAACCTTAGTTACACGAAAACATTTTCGACTCATCCTTTCTTGATACGGGATTAATTTTCTTGTTGTTCAATCAATGCTAAAATAGTTGATCTACGATCAATAAAATTTGATTAAAGATGAAGAAAGGTTAAGTCGAGATCACTGTTATGCTTTGTATCTATGCTACCAATTGTGGTTCCAATGCTTTTTTGTACCTAACAAAAATTTCTTGCAGGTATGAATAAGGCCTGTAGTAGAGTCGGCGTTGGTAAGAATTAGGTCTTTGATATTTGCTTTTTGTAAAAGAAACAATTATTTTCTCTTCCGAAAGTTCCTTTTTATGTGGTGCAAACCATCACTGAAAAATTTCTTATGAATAAATATGAAAAATATATAATTTAAGGCATTAATGGAGGTCTTTGAAAGCATACTGTATTATTATGGGCTTGTGCTTCTCCATGTATGTGTGTATATGTCTGCGTATGCATGCGAGCGTAGGCGTACGAGCGTGTGCGTTTTTCATTGCGTACATGTGTAAGGCAAAGACTGGGATGTAGTAATATAGTTTAAATTGCATGTATAGATATGACTTCTGAAAACCCAAACATAACTAGAAATGTAATTACTTAATTGCAAATACAACATTTCACGTTTGCCTGCCTTCATTAAGGTCATTGTGAATATCATTTCTTATTAGCAATTAATAATATAACATAATTATGTTTTGCTCAAATTTTATAACGCCACAAAATCTTTAATATTTGTATTTGTTCAACTTGAACAATATGTTTCTTAATAAAATAAAAATAATCATTGTTATGTTTAATGATAAAAAAATATTGTTTACATACTTTTGATTAATTAGTTTAAACAAAAGTCAATACAATGTTTTATATAATCTATGATAATACAAATTGTTGTTAATTAATTTAAACCTAGTAAACAACAAAATTACTTTAAGTTTTTGTTTAATGTATAATTTAAGTTGGAGAAAAATATCAATACAGTTTTTAGTGTTTCAATGAATTCAATAAATTTGCTCGTTTCTGAGGTTCCATATATAAAAATCACAAACAAATTACAAAATAGTTCTCATTTTATATTATTTTAACTAAAATTTTTATTCTTTCCAATTCCAAATAATGTTTGCTTAGCAAATGAAGTTACCTTTACAAGCGTAATGTGAACACGAACGTTAAGCAAACAACTTCTTAACTTCATTTCATTTAAATCTTTAAAGTTTGATTGTTTTCTTAATACCATTTTTATTTAAAAAAATTAAAGAAGTATTCAACAAGTTTAACCCTATTAAAATTGTACATATTTAATTTAATGCATGTAGGTAATAAATAAACATTTTCAAAAAATGTTTTGTGAAAATTTAGCTTTTAACAAACCTTTATGAACATCTTCGTTCGCTACAGTATATTGTTGAGGGAAAGGTGGTTTCCTCATTATAATGATCAAGAAAGCAACAGCCAGCCTCACCAGTAAAGAATCAGACGATGTACCTCGCGTCAGTGCCACAGGCACCCGACGATGCATCTTCAATGTACCGTGCATACGTGGATGTAGCACACATACACACCACAGCCTTGGCGACAAGATACAGTTGTCAATGCAAAAAATTTCATCTCCATTCCCAAGCAGTAAACTGATATCTGGTGTCAATAAAAATGCCGTTGTGATGATGCCACAAACGCACGTTTCAACTCAGTGACAGAGCAGCGTCTCAACACATGTCCAGGAACTGTCGGTGGAAGAACCGCTTCAACCTTCTTGGTAGAAGCTGTTTCAGGTGAGGTTTGTCCACATAATTTTAAACCAACTGTCTATAAACGCTATGTCAATGACACTTTCCTTGTATTTCGAGAAAATAATCATATTAGTCAATTCCTAACTTATCTAAACAGTCAGCATGACAAC